>VZQC01007984.1:2108435-2221013 GCA_009823505.1 Rhizomys pruinosus
AGACCCTGTCCAAAAAAGACAAAAAAAAAAAAAAAAAAAAAAAAACAAAGAAGAAAGCAAATGACTCACTCAAAAGATGGAGTAAAGAGCTGAATAGAGACTTCACAAGTGAGGAAATAAAGATGGCTGAGAAACATCTTAAAAAGTGTTCAACAATGTTAATAATTAAGGAAATGCAAATTAAAACTACTTTAAGATATCATCTCACTCCAATAATCCTGGCTAGGATCAAGAAAACAAATGATACCAAATGCTGGATAGGTTCTAGGGAAAGGGGAACACTCATCCACTGCTGGTGGGAATATAAACTTGTACAACCACTATGTAAAGCAGTGTGGATAACTCTTAAAAGACTCAAAATGAGCTTGCCACCTGACCCAGTCATACCACTCCTGGGTATATATCCAACAAGACATCCTTCTGCAGAGATACATGCACGGCCATGTTTATTGCAGCTCTCTTCTAGTGAAGAGCTGGTACCAACCCAAGTGCCCCTCAACCAATGAGTAGATAGAGAAAATATGGTACATCTACACAGTGGAGTTCTATGCAATGGTAAAGAAAGATTACATCATGAACTTTGCAGGTAAATGGATGGAACTAGAAGATATTATGCTAAGTGATGTAACAGTCCCAGAAAAACAAAGGCAAATGTTATCCCTCATTTGTCGATGCTAGACGCAAGATGAGCAATGTAATGTTATATTCCTCTTTATCTGAAATCAACTGTTCTTTTATAATGTGAATCCCTTAATAGACTCTAGAATTAATCTACCATTTATTTTCAGACTTTGTAATTGTGGTATATGGGTGCAGCATATATATGCATATTTTAGAGTAATATTAAAATGGAAAAATGTGAATCATGAAATGTGATTTCAAAATAATATACAGTTTATTTTCAGATGACATAATCTTAGTATAGGTTTGATATATACATATATATATGCATATGTTGAACCAATACAAATTGGAGGGAGGAACAACAAAAGAACTGGGACAAAGAACTAACTGAAATAGTAATGTTCTCCCCAAAACAATCTGCTTTGAAAAAGTTTTAAAAGTCTCAGAAAAAGATACAAGTCATGTATGGCAGAAAGCATGAACTTGGGTTGGGGGCATGGAAATGGAAATGAGTCTAAATTGGACAGAGAAATGATGTATGAAATGCATTTTTTTAAATTTATATTAAAAATACCAAAATAATAATAAAGAAAATATTTAAAAAGAAAAATAACTCATTTTGTTATAAATCTATTTGACTAAAAGTCAAGCTAATAATCTCAAGATGTCTAATAACGCTGACATCCAATAATTTCAATCTTCATGTAGATACAGCTGTACACTTTATGAGAAAAATACATAATAAGATGAAATATTTTAAGGTACATATAACAGAAATAAATTCTTTAAACATATTTCATCTGAAAACATATTATATTTTATCAACATATTGTTAATTTCATTTGTAATTAATTCTCAATAAACCTAAACCAATAGTTCATTATTTGTGTAAGTCACACAGTAGATATTCTAGGATTAGTAATTTGATTATCAAAATCTTTTGGTTTAATCCGTTTGAGATATAGTCTCAGGAAGGCATAATCTCTAGTTTGTTCCACATTAAAGTTGCATATATAGGGCATATGGTATATATTTATAGTTCCACGATGACAATATATCCACTGGGAAATGCCAAGTAATTTACAGATTTTTTTTTCTATCTGCATAGCGTATCTTTAAAATGAAATTGTACTGAAAGCAATCAAGAGACATAGGGAACAAAAATAGCACTAGACATGATGTATGAAATGTATATGAAATTAAAAAATGGCCAGTATCAAGTAAGTAATAATACATAAGAGAAAGCAAGATGCTAATTAAGTATTGCAAATGAGTAAATATTAGTAATCACCCAGGGACCAGACTGTAGATAGCAGCAGGGCTTGTTGGAAGCAGATAGAAAAATAAATAATGTAATGATAAACAAGAAACAATGGATTAACTAGTTCCTAGGGTGGCAGGTGCATTCTGAGCAGCTAAGAAAAAGTTGGGGGAGGGGGATTTAGTGCTTCCCCCCAACATTAATAAATAAGCGCTGGAGGTGGTCCTGAGGGCATTTAGACCCTTCCTGACTGCAGTTTGGTGCTACATATGTGGCCTGAGGGCGGTGGGAGACATCAGAGATAACCCCATGTGGGGTGGTCATCCTTCCACTGGACCCTGCTACAAACCTTTGCTGCTGGCCCTGGAGGGCCAGTGGGTTGACTGCAGGGGACATGCTGTGGTTCTGTGAGTACAGTTTTCAGGGCGGGTGACTGAGGCTTGCCCCACTTTGGCAAGGGGTCCTCAAGCTGCACAGCAGTGAGGGAGTGGTGATCTTCTTGCCCTCAGGCCTGGGGGCTTTAGGCAGGCTGGCTTGTTGCATAGCTCGGGGCATTGGGGGAGCTGTTTGCTGGGTAGGTAAGAGGTGCTGGTCTGTCCAGTTTTAGGATATAGGTGAGTCCCTGGGACCTAAACTATCCACACCTGTATGCTAATTAAGTAGTGAACAAAAACACCTGAAGAATATAAACAAAATCAACCTTTAGCTCAACAAATAAATATCTAAATTCCACACCAGAAACACAACCACCACAACCAAAAACAACAAAACCCCAAGTGCCTAAACCACAACACAAAAACAGTAATATGAAAAATCTAAATGATAAACCTCCACCAAACACTACTAGTCCTATTGGAGGACCCTATAGGGAAGATGTAATTCAGATGTAAGATGTCCTTAGATGTAACTCAGGACATAGATCATAAAAGAACCATTATAAACATGATTAAAGAAGTCAAAGAATTTAAAGAACACATATACAAAGAAATGAAACATCTAAAAGAAATTAGGGGTAAATTTTTTAAAAGGCAATAATTAACTGTGGATGAAATTACAAAAGATACAAAAACATTGAAAAATTCAAGTTGAAATGAAAAAAGAAGTGCAGCAATCCACAAACCCCTTGGAAAGGATGAGAAACTGTCTCACTAACAGAATGGATGAAGTAGAAAATAGAATATAAAGCCTAGAAGATAATATGGAAGAACTGGGTTGATCAAGTAAAGATTATGAAAGTTTTTTTTTAAAAAAACACAAGAGTGGAATAACTGGGAACTATGATATAATATGAAAAGACGAAACTTATGAATTATAAGAATAGAAAAGGGGGCTGGAGAGATGGCCTAGCGGTTAAGAGCGCCAACCGCTCTTGCAGAGGACCCGGGTTCGATCCCCAGCACCCACATGGCGGCCGAGAACCGTCTGAAACTCCAATTCCAGGAGAACTCCAGTTCCAGGGGAATCCGAGACCGTCTTCTGACCTCCGCGGCATTGCACGACACGGGTGCACAAACTTGCATGCAGACAGTACATTCATACACATATAGAAATAAATAAAATTAAAAAAAAAAAAAAAAAAGAATAGAAAAGGAAGAAAATTCACAGGACAATGGTATTTCTCAGATTTTTAACAGAATCGTAGAGGAAAAATTCTCAAATTAAATAGATGCCTATAAAAATAAAAGAAGCATAAAGAACAAGCATACAGAACAAGAAAAGAAATTCCCCATGCCATATCATAGTAAAAACACTAGATGTTCAAAGCAAAGAGAAGAGAAGATACTGAGGGCAGCAAAAGAAAACAAGCCACTTATAAGGAAAAAGAAAAACCTATCAGAACTACAATAATAGAATACTATATCCAGCCAAAATGTCTATTATAATTGAAGGAGAAAGGAAAATCTTCCATGACAAAAATAAGCTGAAATAATTCTTTGTCCAGAAAGCCATCTTTTCAGAGAATATTTGAAGCAATACAAAGAGCAAAGGGTAGGAACAACTATAACAAATCAGCAAAAGAAAATAAATGAAACTACTATTATGCAAATAAAAACCTAGGGCAAGAATGCACCAGAAACCAAAATGATCAGAAGTAATATAAATCTCTCAATAATAACTTTAAATATCAATGGACTGAATTCTCCAATTAAGAGACATAGACTGGCAGAATGGATTAAGAAACAAAACCCATCTTTTTGTTGTCTGCAAGAAACTCATCTCACCTTTAAATATAGGCATTATTTTAAGGTGAAAGGATGGGAAAAATAATACAAGCAAATGGCACTAAGAAACAAGCAGGAGTTGTTATTCTAATATCAGATAAAATATACTTCAAACTAAAACTAACTAGAAGAGATGAAGATGGTTGTTTCATTCTTTTCAAAGGAAAAATTAAGAAGATATCACAATTATTAATTTATAAGTACCAAACTCAGGTGCACCAAACTTCATAAACACACATTGACTCTAGCACACTAGTAGTAGGGCTCTTCAGTACCTCACTGTGTCCATTAGACAGGTCAACTGGGCAAAGTATAAACACAGAGACATCTGAACTGAACAACACAATACACAAAATGGACCTAACAGGTATCTACAGAATATTCACCCAAGCACCAAAGAATATACTTTCTATTCAACACCCCATGGAACCTTCTACAAAATCTACCACATATGGGGACATAGAACAAATCTCAACAAATAAAAAAAATGAAATAAGTCCATGTATTCTATCAGACCATAATGCAATAAAGCTTAATATCAACACCAAAAGAAGCCCTACTAAATACAGGAAATTATGGAGATTAAACAACACAATTCTGAACAACGAATGGGCCAAGGGAGAAATTAAGAAAGAAATAAAAGTATTCCTGGAACTAAACAAAAATGACAATGCAGCACAACAAAACCTCTGGCACACTTTAAAAGTAGTCCTAAGAGGGAATTTTTTTATTGATGTTTTGTGTATTTCGGATATCATTTTTCAATTCAGTTCAGTTCAGGCATATTCCCCTTTCCCTTCTCGTCACCCCACCCCGCTGCACCCCAGATCATGCATTCTGCCATAACTGTCCTGCAATCTTTCTCTAAGTCTTTTTTTATATGCTCAGGAATTCACATTTTCCTTCACTAATTTTATATTACTCTAAAATATGGATGCATATTCTCCACCCATATACAGTAATTACAGAGTCTGAAAATAATTGGTGGGTGGATTCTGGAGCCCGTTGAGAGATTCATATTATAACAACATACTTGCTTTCAGATAAACAGAAATATAATAATAATGTTATTCAGCTTGCCTTTCATCTGGGGGATTTGGTGTTAGCACCCACAAATGAAAGAAATCATCCCCCGTTTGTCTTTCTGGGCCTGCGTTACTTCACTCAGCGTAATGGCTTCGAGCTCCATCCATTTACCTGCAAAGCTCATAATACCATCATTCTTTACCACTGAATAATACTCCATTGTGTAGACGTACCACATTTTGTCATCCACTTGTCTGTTGAGGGGCATTTGGGCTGGTTCCAGCTCTTCACTATTGTGAAGAGAGCTGCAATAAACATGGGGGAAACATTACAAGAAATAACATAAAGATACAAAACATTATGTGGGAATACTTTAAAAATCTATACTCTGCTAATTTTTTTAACCTAAATGAAATGGATGAATATTTGAAATCATGGGACTGAAAAAAACCTCAACCAAGAAGATGTTAACTGTTTAAACAGCTCCATAACATCTGAAGAAATTGAATCAGTAATACAAAACTTCCATGGATTTACACCAGAATTTTATCAGTTATTTAAAAAAGACCTACAACCAATATTACTTAAGTTATTTCAAAGGATAGAAGCAGAAGGTAGCCTCCCACATTCCTTCTATGAAGCCAGCATCACTTTACTACCCAAACCAGGAAAAGATACAAGCAAAAAGGAAAATTATAGACCTATATCCTTAATGACTATAGATGCAAAATTTTTCAACAAAATCCTTACAAATTACATACAGATACACATCAAAAAGGTTATTCACTATGATCAAGTAAGTGTTATTCCAGAGATGCAGGGATGATTCAACATATATAAATCAATAAATGACATAAATTATAGAAAGGTCTCAAAGATAAAAAACACATGATCATCTCAATTGTTGCAGAAAAGGCCTTTTATAAAATGCAGCATGGCTTTGTGTTGAAAGTCTTAGAGGGAATTGGACTGGAGGGAACATTCTTCAACATAATTAAAGCCATATCCAACAAACCAACAGCTAACATCATCTTAAATGGAGGAAAACTGGAAACATTTCCCTTAAAGTCAGTAACCAGAAAAGGTTGTACACTATCTCCCCTCCTTTTTAATATAGTGCTTGAAACTCTTGCTAGAGCAATAAGAAAAGAGAAGGAGATTATAGGAACACTAATCAGAAAAGAGGAGGTCAAACTATCCCTTTTTGCAGATGACATCATATTATACCTAAGATATCCCAAAATTTCCACTAGAAAACTCCTAGAAATGATGAACAATTTCAGTAAATTTGCAGGTTACAAAATTAATCTACAAAACCAGTAGCCTTCCTATATGCCAACAATGCAATTGGAGAAAGAGTACATGGAAATCCTTTCATTTACAATTTCTCCCCCCCTCAAAAAAATTAAAACATCTCAGAACAAATTTGAACAAAGTTATTAAAAAAACTTTACAATGAACATTTTAAGTCTTTGAAGAAGGAGACTGAGGAAGACATCAAAAGATGGAAGGATATCCAATGCTCATTGATTAGAAGAATTAATATAGTAAAAATGATGCTGAATGGATAAGGGAGATATGATATATTTATACAATGGAGTTCTATGCAGCAGTTAAAAAGGGTGACTTCATGAATTTTGTAGGCAAATGGGTGGAACTGGAGGCTGCTATGCTGAGTGAGATGATACAGTCTCATAAAAACAAGCAATGTATATTATCCCTTATTTGTGGTTTCTAACACCAAATCCCTAAATTTAAAATAAATTGAGTAACCAGTCAATAAAAATAACATCAAAATAATTGTTATTGCCAAAGGTATACCTTGAAATGTATATCTATATTTTTTCACATCTAAATTTTAAGATATTGTAAAGATGAGAACATTTAAAGGATGAACTAACTGCAACAAAAGTTATTGCCACTTCTATCATAGTATACAATGTCCATATTAAAAATGACTAATGGAATCACAAAGATATAATATCATTTCAATGTTCTACTAACTACATATGGCCTCTTCCTATTAACTGGTTACACTCCTTTGAAACTTGAGGCAAGATTTCTGGTATTCTACTCGATGATAAATAAATGGCCATGTATGCTAAGACTATTAAATCACAATAGGGTTCTTTATCCTCAAGGATAGTAGTTAATTCAAAGGAATGACTGTTTCTGCTCCAGGGAGCTAGTCATCTCGACATATAGTTATGTTCTCTATGTAAGACATGTTGGAGTGAACAGACAGGTTTTTTGGCAAACCCATATAAAACATCTCTGAATATCTGGAAAGATTTGGTCATCTAAAAACTACGCCAAGACTTGCAAGGACATCTCAAAGTTTATACTTTATAGTGGTATATTTAAAATAAGTGTTCCATGTATACATGGGTATAAGTATTGAATATTTTATAACATAATAACTAAGGGCAAATCTTTCAAGACATGTTACTGAGTCTCATGGCATTAACTAGGAGCCTCCTGTATAAGATTAAAATGGATGGCTATCTCCAGAACAGAAAATAGTAAAATGCTTAATCTATTTAGGGACACAGAATTATTGTTAATTTTCAATATACTCCTGACTTTGAGTACTTCAGTTGTAACTGAAGTCCCAGTTACAACGATTAGATTAAATGGACAGAAATGTTCTCCAGGTTCTCTTGTATTATGTAAGTGATAATTTGGACATTATTTGCTCCATGTAACAAGATAATTTGGGTAAGCAAAAGCTGGATTTTACCTTCTTGAACCAGTGGTATGCAGTCCAGAGGCAGACAGTCTGAAAAGATATGGTGAACCACTTCAGCTAGGTTCCTGTTTATAGGTATGTGATACAACTCCTGCCTTCTGGAAAACTATCAATCTGGATTTATGGTTCTTGGTAACAAGGGAGACTGGTTTAATTGTAATGACAATTACAAAAACAGAAGGGGAAGGAATATGCCTCCTCCCTTTAGGATGTTTGCCCTACAGTTAAAAAAAAAAACATCAGTAGATAAAGGCTTCAGTGCCAGCTCTGGGGTGCCCTACCAAGAGTTGTTGACCAGGGTCAAAATGCTCCCCAAACAAAGGCCATTTGCCTATAACTTTGGGTGCACATAAGAAATGGACAGTAAGACCCTATTTCTGAAGATATGGTGTGATAAGCGCATGAAAAAAAATTATGTTGAGACCCTGCACTGCAAATCAACAGCTGATCTTCATGTTGTCAGAGAGCACTATACAAATCACTGGAAAGAAATGGTCTCTGAAGCTTTACTACAGACTTCTTGTGTTACACTTTTCCATGCCAAAAAAGATATAGTGCAACAGTGGCAGCTTGATAAAAGTACACCAGGAAACAAACAAACAAAAAAATCCTAATTTGATCTATGGCCTGCTCCCTGGTGGTGTATGACTCATGGCTAACACAGTAGCCTTGGTGCCTCCTAATGTCAGGAGGCTCTATTGACCACATTAGAAAGCTATTGCCATCCCTTTGTCAAAGAGTTATTATACCCCAACCAAAATATTATCCAAGCATGTGTTACTGTGCCCACAGAGTAATGTGTAATAATCTTTATTTGTGCTACTATTTGTGCTTTATTACTAGAATTAAAAGGAGACTCCTAAACAACCCACCAGTCCATTGAAAATAGAACTTGGACAGTTCCAAGAGTTTGATGTGTCACCTCAAAAAAAAAAATGGATCTTCTATCCTCTTGCTCTCTTTCACTCTCTCCTCCAAAGCCCAGGTAATCTCATGGAAGGGGTTGGCAAGTAAGATTGTAAGGGCCAAGTAAGGAGGAGTAACAAATTCTGAGATCACAGCAAAAAAGTGGACTGGATTTTTTTCTCTCTCTTTTCATTTGATCAACATGTTTGTGTAAGTAATCCTCTTCAACTAGACTTGGGGAACCTGGGTTGTACAAAAACTGAACTTAACTAATTGGGTTTATATGGACCCTATGTTTATTGCCTATGTGAACTTATTCCTAAAATAAATAAAAATAAGTAAATAAACAAATAAAAATTTTAAAAAGTACTTTATAAAAAAAAAGAATTGTTTGGCAAGAGAAAGATAGAACTCAAGTAGAGAAGGGGGAAGGTAAAGGAAAGCAGAAAAAAGAGAGAAAATGCCACTGTGCTGGCCAGTGAGGCATGAAAGAATTTTGGGGAACCTGTATGTGTGTTAAAATACTTCTGAATCTTAAAGAAAATAGAAAATCTTACAAATATTTTTATCACAAAATGGAATTAGAGATTTTGGAAAGTCTAATATTGGTCCAATAAAAAGGAAACACTGGAATTTATTTTGTCTGTTTCAAAAGAAGTTCCGTACTTTTTAAAGAATATCATAAGCAGATTTTAAAAATTACCTAATTTTTCGTAAAGAAGGGTTATATAATGTAAGTAAAACAAAATAGTTATAATAGAAAAAGGACTGAGAAAGGCTGGTTTTCTTAGTGTTGAAACTAATTCTGGTGTTAGTAATATTTAAACCTGCCAAATAAAATTTGTTAACTCTTCAAAGCTACAGTAATGACTTTTAAGGTAAAAACAAATTTAAAATGAAAAGATACAACAGGCAGTGAGCACTGTCCATACCCTTGGCCATAAATGTTGAAGGAAAATTCTCCTCCATATCCATATATAAAGCTATGATAATTCCATTTGCCTAGAAACTTGAGGTTGGAGTTAGCACACAGGT
Source organism: Rhizomys pruinosus (assembly GCA_009823505.1). Taxonomy (NCBI): domain Eukaryota; kingdom Metazoa; phylum Chordata; class Mammalia; order Rodentia; family Spalacidae; genus Rhizomys; species Rhizomys pruinosus. Next base: position 2,118,259 of record VZQC01007984.1, read on the forward strand.
CTGTTTCTGAAAGTCTCAGTTAAGGGTGATGAGGTGAATATATTCTTTGGAAGCAACTGGCCAGATTTATGTAACCTGAATCTATCTTTGAAATGCAGTGCTTTAAGAAAGAAAAGAGAGGGATAACGGAGACTGGGGCATAAATAGCTCTGGTGCTAGTCAAACATAGAAAACATAATATATGCAAAAGGAACACGTTTGATAGGATCACAAAATAGTAAGTTTAAAACTTGAAGTCATCTGAGAAGTAGAATTGAAGTAATTCCTGGCTAATGTATCCTCATGAAACTCTACTTAAGCTAGTCAAATTAAATAATTGAGTAAATAATATCTTGCATGAGGAGATAAAGTAATAGAATTAAAAGCAGGACAAAAATAATAGTGAAGTCTCTGCAAAAGGGTCTCTCACAGCCAGAGATATATGAGAGGAATAATTATCTGAACCTGTGAATTTGGTTAAAAATTGACAAGCAAAATGAGGTTTTAGCAGATAAGATTCCAGAGTTCTCTCCTTCCCCACCCCCTGTAGAGGCACAAGCTCACTTGCATACTCCTTAATAAAGTGAAAGAATAGACTCTAGATAATATAGCCCAAAAATTAGCCTAATGAGTTAATAAAGAAGAGACTATACTTATTAATCAGGAATTATAAGAAAATTATTTCTTAGTCTGTCAGAATACAAGTTCTTAATGATAAAAATTGCTGAGACCCGCCGGGCGTGGTGGCGCACGCCTTTAATCCTAGCACTCGGGAGGCAGAGGCAGGTGGATCTTTGTGAGTTCAAGGCCAGCCTGGTCTACAGAGTGAGTTCCAGGACAGCTGGGACTACAGGGAGACCCTGTCTCAAAAGGAAAAAAAAAAAAAAAATTGCTGAGACCCATTTTTTTTTTTGTGTGTGTATGTATAGTATGCAAAGTGTTTTGTGGGTTCATATGTGTGTAGAGAGCAAAGTGACACTAGAAATCCTTTTTTAATTGCTCTCTACTCTATTCAGTGAGGCAGGGTCTCACACTGATTCCTGAGCATACTGATATAGCTGGTCATCTTGTCCTGGGCATCCTCCATCTCTTTCTCTAAAGTGCTGGGGTTCTGAGGAACTGGTGTTCCTGCTTGCATTTTACAAAGGTTCACAGAAGCCTAAGTCCAGTCTTCATACTGATATAGCAAGTACCTTTTCCACTAAGCCATAACTCCAGCACTCAAAAGCTTTTGAAGTTTTCTGAATTCTAGGAACTCCTTAAGAATAAAATAATGCATTATAGTAAAAAATAAAATCTACAACATTGGAAACAAAAACCCGGGTTCGATCCCCAGCACCCACATGGCGGCTGAGAACCGTCTGAAGCTCCAATTCCAGGAGAACTCCAGTTCCAGGGGAATCTGAGACCCTCTTCTGACCTCCGCGGCGTTGCACGACACGGGTGCACAGACTTGCATGCAGACAGTACATTCATACACATACAAAAATAAATAAAATTAAAAAAAATTTGATAGAAATAGATGGGTTAAAAATATAGAACTCAGAGGCTGTAGAGGCTCAATGGTTAGGAGGACTGGCTGTTGTTATCAAAGACCCAGGTTCTATTCAAAGCACCAAGATCCTGGCCAAAAACCATCTATAAGTCCAGTTTCAGGGGATATAGTCTCTTCTGGACTCCTCAGGCGGTGCACAACAAAGGTGCACTTACATCCATGTAGGCAAAACACTCATCACACATAAAATAAAAAATAAACAAAAAATCATAGAACTCAAAAACCATATAATTAGAAAAGAAATCATAGGATGCTTGGGAATTACTTCAGTTCAGAGTCTTCAAGGGTATATGTTTGACATGAAAGCACTCTTGCTAAATTAAAACTGAAACAAAAATATAACAAAAATACCTCATTTGATAATGGAAACAACAAGGTATTATTTCTTTTTGGGTCAGGGTCTCCCTTTGGTCCCAGCTGACCTGGAGCTTGCTATGTAGACGAGGCTGGCCTTGAACTCACAGAGATCCACCTGCCTCTGCCTCCTGGGTGCTGGGATTGAAGGTGTGTATTACCATGCCCAGCTACAAAAGGTACTTTAAATTGAAAAAATAAACTCTTCTTTTTTTGGATGGTGGCTTTAATTTTTTGGTGGTTCTTGGACAACTTCATATGTGTGTTTGCATTCTGTTTACCCTACCCCACACAGATACCCTCTCTTATTTCCCTCCATCCCTGCTAGCCCCATTTCTTCCCTACACAGTTTTCCATATTCACAATGTTTTCTGAGTGCCTATGTGTCCCACAAAATTAAACTAGGGCTGTCTGTGTGATCTTAGGTTTGGAAATATTCATTAGAGCTTGGTGGGTCCACAACTCTATACCATTCCTTCCACACTCTTGGGCTCTGTTAGATCTGCTAGAGCCTCCTGACCCTCTTCTTCATCCATAGCTGACTATTAAGCTCAACTTTTTTGCCCTTCTTCCTCTCTTCTGACTCTTGCATTTGTTCTGCCCCTGTTTTGTAATGTTCCTGAGCCTTAAGAGGGTGATCTTGTTTAGAGCTGAGACCTCCACCATTCTTTACTCTCAGCATTTTGTACAGGCATGGATATTTGCATTCACCTCTCTTCCTGCATGGAGAGATTTCTCTGATTAAGGTGGAATCAACTTTGCCTGTGTGTATAAACAGATATTTAGAAGGTGGTTTGATGCTGCGTCAGTTGAGCTAAGCAGCAATACTAGGTTCCTCTTTAGGACCCAAGGCCACTTCATGCATTTTGTACTAGGTATGAATTTCCTCATGTACAGAGGACCTTAAATCTAATTAGAGCAGCTGGTTACCTCATGGCAGTTGTACCACTATTGTACAAATGGGAATAGTTTGACTGGTAGTTTGTACCACAGTTCAGAGAGTTTACAGGTGGGTAGGATTGTTGATGCCTTCACTTCTCTCCTATCCCCTAGCAGCCTACATAACACTCTCTGGGACTATGAAAATTAGCTAGCAATAATAAAGCTTCAACCTCAGTTGCAGCTTGGAATCTGCACCTAGAATCCAAGATGTATAGTTTCTTCAGCAAGAGGATCTTATCAGCTAGTTCTGGTGGGTAACCAAGAGAAATGTCACAAACCTGTACTGTTTGGGGGACCTGTGGGGCATCCCTGCCAACAACTCCTAAGGCAGTATCACATACCTGGCATTGGGGTTTTTGTTTTATAACCCATTATTTCTACCACCAACATTGTGTGGCTTAGGAAAGTATCTGTGATCAAACTCTAATGTCTTTTGATTGAGTTATCAGACATTAGGTTTCAAAGTATGTTTCTTGTAGTTCCTTTGGTTTGAATAACCCTCTTTCCTTTATTCACCTTCCTAATTCCTCCAACCATCTCCCTGTTTGAATATTTCCATCCTAATATTTCCCCTTCTACTCTCATCATTCCTAGGACTTACCATCCTTCTGTTCTTAAGGCAAATCCTCCCAAATGACCCCTTCTAGCTTCCTAGTTTCTGGAGGCACTCCAAGTTAAACACATAAAGCTGAACGGTGGAGTCTAGGATCTTGGTATGAAAGAAAGCATGTAGTGTTTGTCTTTCTAGACATAGGTGAATGCTATGAGTATGATTTTTGTATAACTTTATCCTTTCACCTTCAAATTTCATATGTTTATTATTCATTTTTTAAAATTTATTTTTATTGATGCTTTGTGTATTTCATACATCATTTTCCAATTCAGTTCAGGCATATATCCCCTTCCTTTCCCCCCCACCCCACCCCTACCCATCGCAGATCGTGCATTCTGCTGTAAGTTTTCTGCATCTTTCTCTGCTTTTTTGTTTTGTTTTGTTTTCATTTTTTTTAACAATAGGTGATAATTTGTGAGTACAAGCATCCTTCATGTAAAACCAATTTGCAAGCAGTTGTGCCCAAACCCACACAGCTCATGGGTCCCACCATCCTGAAAGGGGGGGCTTGTATGTTCAATCAACTTGTGAGACAGGGTTTCCCTATAGCCCCAACTGGCCCAAAACTCACTATGTAGACCAGGCTTGCTTTGAACTCACAGAGATCCATCTGCCTCTGCCCCCTGAGTGCTTGGATTAAAGGCACATGCCACCATGCCCAGCTTAAAGATGGTTCTTAGCCACAATGTGGGTGCTGGGAATTGAACCTGGGTCCTCTACAAGAGCAGTTGGAGCTCATAACCACTGAGCCATCTATCCAGCCCACTTTTACTATTCTTTATATAAAGTGAATAAAATTTTATTGTGTAACTATACCACATGTTAATTATGTGTTCATCAGTTGATGGACAATTAGGTTGATTCAATAGTCTAGATAATGTGAGTAGAGCTGCAAAAATACATGAATTAAAATCTCAGAACTATGCAGGTCAAAATGTCATCAACTTAACGGCTGAGAAAGAAAAGATACAGCTTTGCATTGAGTAGAATGTACCAGAAAGTGCCAACTGAAAGGTTGACCCATCTGAACATTGAAAGGGAGAAAAGCCTCAGATTTCTTTTTTTTTTAATTAATTTTTTATTTATTTCTGTATGTGTATGAATGTACTGTCTGCATGCAAGTTTGTGCACCCATGTCGTGCAATGCTGCAGAGGTCAGAAGAGGGTATCGGATTCCCCTGGAATTGGAGTTCTCCTGGAATTGGAGCTTCAGACGGTTCTTGGCCGCCATGTGGGTGCTGGGGATTGAACCCGGGTCCTCTGTAAGAGCGGTCGGTGCTCTTAACTGCTAGGCCATCTCTCCAGTCCCAAGCCTCAGATTTCTACAAACATCAAACCCCTCTGTGGATCCTACTTGTAACAACTATTTATAATGAGTCCTGGTGAAACTTACCTTCTAGGTGCCACAAAGGTTTTAATACAAGAGATTTTCTTACCTCCCCCCCCATAGAACAAGGAGAAATATGATGATGACGAGGTCGTTCTCCAACTGTAAATTGGAGACAACTATTATAGAGGTAATCTCTTATAAAACCAGTAAAACTGCCTTCTTTAATTGACTAATAGACACAGGAACCGTGAAAAGGATTATTCTCTATTCAGAACCAAAAATAATACTAAAGTCTCCTTAAGCTATGCACTTAAGCAAAATATATTAATACAGGAGCTCTGACATCAGCAATGGAATATTCTACCAAGGAGATGTTGGCCAGGGGATCCAAGCCCCCACAAAAGGTAAAGGCTTCTTTCCTCTAAACTGGGATACATGCAAGAAGAGAGGTGATAAGGCCCTGCTGTCAAAGACCTGATGTTAACGTGGGAAAGATGTATTGAGACCACACATGCAAGTGTACAGATGGCCTCTGGAATACCAGAGAGTGTTACCAAAGGCCACTAAACCAATAAAGCAAATATGGGTCTCCTTGAGTCAAGCAAGACTCCTCTGTCATCACCAGCTACACCTCACCTGCCTGGAAATACTGTGCAGCAGAGGCAGCCATATGCTTGTATATCCCAAATCTAATTGGCTATTAGCTCTCTCCTTAGAGGAATAACCCACAGGTGATACCACAAGCTTACATCCTCACATGGTTAGGAGATATTACAAGCCACAGTAAGACCCTGTCATATTTAACAGAAAAAAATGTAATTCATGGATTAACATACCATCCAAACATCTGTGTCTATACCAAAGTAACCTACCATAACAATTAGTACTGTTTAAATACCTATATATCTAATTGCTTGTGCTTCATTAGGAGGACTGAAAGGTTATTCCTTGACAAACTGTCAGGCCATGAAAGAAACAGCCAGAACTGAGCAGAGTCCAAGACAACAGCTCCAGAGAAAGTAGACTGTTTTGCTTCTCATCCACCTGTGCCCCTTTTCTAAGCCTACAGAACAATCTGCGGAAGAGGGGGCATGGTAGAATGTAAGGGCTGCGATTGGGGTGAATGGTGAAACTACAGCAATACAGTCTGGACACTCATTTGATCAACTTGATTGAACATAGAAGCCCCCCTACCCCCGCTGGATGGTGGGACCCATGGGCTGTGTGGATTTGGGCACAACTGCCTGCAAATTGTTTTTACATGAAGGATGCTTGTACTCATAAATTATCACTTATTGCTAAAAAATGAAAAAAGTAGCTGAGAGAAAGATGTAGGATAGTTATGGCAGAATGCATGATCTGGGATGGGGTGGGGGGGTGGGGGGAAGGGAAAGGGAAATATGCCTTTATTATGTACGAAAAATGATGTACAAAATACACAAAGCATCATTAAAAAAAAGAATTCAAAAAAAAAAAAGTCTCAGAAGTAGGATATATATTTCCTAGTGTATATGACCAAGAGTGGTATGATGGTAGTTCTATTTCTAGATTTTTGAGAACTCTCCAGACTGATTCCTAAAGTGCCTGCACTAGTTTATATAGGGTCCACCTTTTGCAATATCCACAATTGTCATTTGTATCCTTGATGACTGTTCTGCCTGGGGTAAGATGGAATCTTAAGTAGTTTTAATCTGGATTTAGTATTTGGTAACTAAGGATATTGGAAACATTTAGTTATTTCTCAGTCTTATGATTATTTTGAGAAATCTGTTTTTTCCCCCTATAGTCCATGTTTTAATTGGGCTGTTTGTTTTCTTGGAGTTTAGTATATTAAGTTCTTGTATATTTCAATTAATAATTGTCAATCAGATATATAAATAGTAAATATTTTCTCCCATTCTGTCAGCTGCTTATCATTGATTAACAGTTTTATTTGTTACACAGAAAGCTTTTAGCTTCATGATGTTCAAATTGTGGACTTTTGGTCTTATTTCCTGTATGACCAGAGACCTAATTAGAAGGTCATTGCCTATCCACATATGATAAAACATTCCCTACACTTTTCTCTAGCATTTTCAGGGCATCCATTGTTATATTGGTTGTTATATTGAGCTCTTTAATAATTTTGGAGCTGAGTTTTGTGCAGGGTGAGGTGTAGGGATCTAGTTTCTTTCTTCTGAGTGTTTATGTCTGGGATACTTTGTTAAAAGTCAGGTAGCTAAGGTTGCATGACTTATATCTCACTCCTTTGTTCCAGATCTATTTTTTGTTGTTGCTTTGGTTCTGGATCTTTTGTAATTTCATTCCTCAATTTATCATTGTCCTTTTTAAATTTATCCTTGTCTTCTCTTAAATCCTGGACTTCCTTGTTTATAAGCTCCTTAAGTTCCCTCGACTCCTTAATTTCTGTAATCATATTCATAATGACATCTGTATTCTGAGTTATATCCAAGGGGTCTTCATTAGAGGGTACTTGAATATAGGTATTAGTGGTTGGTGGAGACCCACCTCAGTCTTTCTTTCATTGAGCCTCGGGCATTTGGGTACTCTCTGTTGGGAGTGGTCCCAATGTGAAGCCTAGGTGCTTATTGAGCTGACACTGATGTTGGTTATACTCTTTAGGTGTTTGTTGTCCTAACTGATGCAGAGGTGTGGACACTCTAGGCTCCAAAATCTCAACTCTATCCTAACACTGCACAGACCAACACCTCCCATGAGACCAACAAAGTTTGCCCAATGGACTAAGTCATTCAGCACCCAACCTGGCCCAAAAAACCCACACCACGAGGACTGCAGACACTCCTGGTCCTGTGGGTTGGAAGGTCAAAATGTTTCCCCTGCAATAAAGTTTGAGTTCCACATACATCCAAGTGGGGTGAACCCCAATCGCCCACCTGGTAAGATGTAGTAAGGGAACCACCACACACCACCCTTAATCTACCAGCCAGTACTCCAGGGCCAGGCACCAAGTTCTATTCCTGGGTTTTGTAGGAGAAAGGCTCAGCCAACACTGGGACCATCCCTATAGTCTCCTGAAGCCCCTGGGTGATGTCTATACTGCCATGTTGTAGTCCTTAAGGATTAAAATGCCCTCGTACCACCTCAGATGCTTCCCAATGCTCTCGAGGGCCCTGAGTTCCTCTCCCAAACTTTGTCCTTAGATGCTCAGAATGCACACACCGCCTTGGGAGCTGTTGTCTTGGAAAAGCCTCAAAGTAAACATTTATTAAAAAATGTTTATTTTTATGTTTTGCATATAAGTATTTTGCTTGCATGTATGTAGGTGAACAATGTGAGTACAATGTCTATAGAAGCTAGAGTAGGACATCGAATCGCATGGAACTGGAGTTACAGGCTGTTGTGAGCCATCCTACGGGTGCTGAGAAACAAACCAAGGTCCTCTTCAAGGTCAACAAATTTTTTTCATGACTGAGTCATCTCTCTATCTACGAGGAAAACTTCCTTGTAATAAAAATTTCATTAACACTCATTTCCCATTTTAAAAACTATCCCCTCACATGGTATCATTAATTTTAAAAGACTCAACTTTGCACATTTGATTATGAGAAGAGATTGTTAGCTATCACATTTACACCACAATTGCATTGGCTGTCACATTTTGACAGTCTGGTTATTTTAGTGTTCTGCATGTGAGAAACATATAATTTAGAAGACATGTGATGGTGGTGACCTGGTCAAATGTGTTTCTATTAATGATGAAGTGAACCCTTAGCCTGCTTGTTTTGGAAAGTTGTGTGCCTCCTCTGGTGCATTCAGTTTATCACAGTGGCCTTCATTTGGTTCCTTTATGCTTCTCTTCTAAGGTTCTGGATAGCAAGATTACCAGGAAAATGTTTTATTTCCAAATAGGCCTACTTACTTCTTTTCTTTTTTTAAAAAAATTATTATTGTTATTAAACTATTTCCATATATCATACATCATTTCTCAATCAAATTTAGAGCCACTTCCCTTTCTATGTCCCCCACCCCACCTGAGTTCCTGCACTCTGCCATACATGTCTTGCATCTTTTTCTGAGCCTTTCCAGAATTTTGTTTTTTTGTTTTTTCTTTCATTTTTTGACAATAAGTAATAATTTATGAGTACAAGCATCCTTCAGGTAAAACCAATTTGCAAGCAGTTGCACCCAAACCCACACAGCCCAAGGGTCCCACCATCCAGCGGGGGGGGGGGGGCTTGTATGTACAATCAAGTTGATCAAATAAGTGTCCAGTCTATATTGCTGTAGTTTCACCATTCACCCCAATCACAGCCCTTACATTCTACCATGCCCCCTCTTCCACAGATTGTTCCCTAGGCTTAGAAAAGGGGCACAGGTGGACGAGAGGCAAAACAGTCTACTTTATCTGGAGCTGTCGTTTTGGACTCTGGTCAATTCTGGCTGTTTCCTTTCATGGGCTGACATTTTGTCCAGGAATAACCTTTCAGTCCTACTAGTGAAGCACAAGCAATTAGATATATAGGTATTTAAAGAGCACTAATTGTTATGGTAGGTTACTTTGGTATAGACACAGATGTTTGGATGGTATGTTAATCCATGAATTACGCTTTCTTTTTTTCTGTAAAATATGACAGGGTCTTACTGTGGCTTGTAATATCTCCTAACCACTAGAGTATGTAAGCTTGTGCCATCAGTCATGGGTTATTCCTCCAAGGAGAGAGCTAATAGCCCGTTAGATTTGGGATATACAGAGATATGGCTGCCACTGTTGCACAGTATTTCCAGGCAGGTGAGGTGTAGCTTGTGCTGATGGAGGAGTCTTGCTTGACTCAAGGAAGGTCTCCAGTCTCTCTCTCTCTCTCTCTCTCTCTCTCTCTCTCTCTCTCTCTCTCTCTCTCTCTCCTTCCTGTGCTCATTCTGAGATGTGACCCTCAGCTTTCTGCTTCATCCCTGGCCACCATGCCTCCCACCACAATGGACTCTAATTCCCTGGAACTGTCAATCGTAAGCTCAAATAAACTCTTCCTTTTATAAGTTCCCTTGGTCATGGTGGTTTATCACAGCAAGAGAAAAGTGACTAATATACCCACCATCATATACCAAAAATCCAAAGTCTAAAAATAAATGGTAGGTTAGTTCTAGAATATGTCTAGGGATTCATGAGCACATTTGTTTTCAGATCATGAGTAATATAACATTAATGTTGTTCAGTTGGTCTTACAACTAAGTACTTGGTATTAGCATCTACAGATGAAGGATACCATTCATCCTTTGTTTTTCTGGGACTGTGTTACTTCACTTACCATAAAATCTAGTTCCATCCATTTACCTGAAAATTCCATGATGTCGTCTTTCTTTACTGCTGCATAGAACTCCATTGTGTACATGTACCACATTTTCTCTATCCACTCATTGGTTGAGGGGCACTTGGGTTGGTTCCAGCTCTTCACGACTGAGATGAAAGCTGCAATAAACATGGTTGTACATGTTTCTCTGAAGTAGGATGACTCTTGTGGATATATATCCAGAAGTGGTATGGCTGGGTCAGGTGGTAGGCTCATTTTGAGGGCTTTTTTTTTTTTTTTTGGTCTTTTTGAGACAAGGTCTCCCTTTAGTCCCAGCTGGCCTGGAGCCTGCTCTGTAGACCAGGCTGGCCTTGAACTCACAGAGATCTGCCTGCATCTGCCTCCCTAGTGCTGGGATTATGCCACTATGCCCAGATCTCATTTTGAGTCTTTTAAGGGTTCTCCACACTGTTTTCTATAGTGGTTGTACAAGTTTGTATTCCCACCAGCAGTGGATGAGTGTTTCCCTTTCCCTACAACCTCTCCAGCATTTGGTATCATTTGTTTTCTTGATCTTAGCCAGCCTTGTCAGAGTGAGATGGTATCTTAAAGTGGTTTTAATTTGCATGTCCTTAATTATTAGTGATGTTGAAGACTTTTTATGATGTTTCTCAGCCATCTCTATTGCCTCACTTGTGAGGTTTTTTTTGGGGGGGGGCGTGGGAGCCCCTGTTTTTAAAAAGTATTTATGTATTATCTTTATTTTATGTATATGAGTGTTTTGGCAGCATGTATGTATGTGCACTCATGTCATGCAAATACCGCAGAAATCAGAAGAGGGTGTTGGATCCCCTGAAATTGGAATTACAGACAGCTCTTTGCCACCATGTGGATGCTGAGAATCAAACATGAGTCATCTAGAAGGACAGCAAGTGTTCTTTACTGTTGAGCCATCTCTCCACCCCCAAATAGGTCTATTTATTATAGCAAGTTTATGATATAGGCCTCATTATTAGAAATACTCAATTTACATTATCTATGCTTCTTGGTTCTATGGAGTTGGAATGGACTGAGCATTTATGTCTCCCTTCAAGTTCAGGTTTTAGGAGGTAGGGCCTCTAATAGGTGGCTGTGTGGTGAGGGGAGAATTCTCATAAGTGGTCTTTGTACCTCTTACAGGATGTTGCCGAGAGATTAAATTCCCCTTCTATCATGTGAAGATACAGAGGAAAGAGGACTCTGGGAGTAGGTGTAGTCCTTAACCACCCTAAAGATCTGATGACTTCTTAGACCTCTGATACTCCTGAATTATGATAAGTTTCTATTGTTCATAGATCATCTGGTTGCAGTAGTCTCTATAAGCAGCCCAAATGTACTAAGATTGGATCTCTTCCTACACAATATTTTAGCAATAATTTGAAATTGTTCTTTGTCTGTAACTTCTGACTACTACAGAAGATTTAATTGCTAATGTCTTCTCCAGTAATTTACCAGTAGGAAACATTCTTCTAAGTCTCTTGATTGAAAGCCTGCCTATTTTCTTAGCTGGAATCTGGTAGCTAAAATGTGTTTGCTGAGAATCTTAGGGAAAGACCAACAGCAATACCATTTTAGGAAACAGTTGGTAAAGGAAGTGATTTCATGAACACTTAATTGTGGATTGCCTGCTTCTTTATATAAGTAGTAATTTACAACTGAAGAGCTGAAGTGAGGATAAGAAAAAAGCTGAATACATGCATTATCTTTAAAACGTCTCCCTCTGCACAGAACACACTTACAGAGTCATTTGCAGTTATTAAATATTAAAAGTGACATGCACTTGACTTTGTGCATGTATACATATTATCTATGTAGCATATAATTACATATTCAACTCATATATATCTCTAAATGTACCAGAAAAGACATGTTGCAAGATTATATACAGATATGTAAACAGAAAAATTAAAAGGCTGTGATAAGTTTGAAATTTAGATAAAATAAAATATAACTAAATCATGTCAGTAAGCCTAGGGTAGGTAGCTGCTAAAATTGTGAATTAGATTTGTAGAAGTTTGAGGCTTAAAAAAGCAGAGTTCACCGTAGGGCAGAAGAATTAAATGGGAAGCTGGATCCAACCTTAAAGGATTTGAGCACATAGTAAGTCAGAGAGGAAGAAACATAATGGTCTTAGGGCTGGTAATCTGGTAAGAATGCCAGAGATATCCTCTATCAACATGAAACATGCCATGCAGCAAGTGAGACACTAAGGGTCAGACAGCAGCTTGGGACAGACAGATGGGAAAAGGAGCTCCAGGTAGATTAATATATTTTAATTTAACATTTAAGATAGCTGATTCTTCTCCCTCTCCAAGACAGTCTGCTATTTTCCCACCAGAGGGAACTGGTTTGGTAAGAATGTAAAATCGGCCATGGGGGATCAGCCTCCCTTTCTTTGTCTGGACTAAGTGACCCAATGATGGCCCATACCAGCCAATTCTGGGAGAGAATTGGGAGTTTTTCCATAAAGAAGATTGATTCTCCCTCCCTTGTCATTCATTGATTGACCATAGCTTTCCATCTAGAAATGAGACTGATCCATATTATCATTCAGCTGGTGTCATCACTATGTAGGACTTGTTTAGGAAAAATACTGTGGAGACATAATGGCTGCAGCTCTTCTATCAAGTCTAAAAGACACCATCTAGCCGCAGACATATTGGTCCTCTGGCTCTTAAAATATTTTTGTGTCTCTTCCCCAATATTCTCTGAGCCTCAGGTATAGGAGTTCCACTGGATGTAGCAGATGGGGCTCAGTACTCCAGTGTCACTCATTCCCTAAATTTTGATCATTATTTATCAGCTGAGGGACATTGAATGGTTTCCATTTTCTAACAGTTGTGAAAAGAGCTGCATTATGCATGGCCACACAAAGATCTCAGTAGTGGAAGGTCAAGTCCTTGGGCATATGCCATGGAGTGGTATAGCTGGATCATATGGTAGATCTATTTATAGATGTTGCAGCATTGGTTGGCTCGCTATTTTTTTTTATCTTAACCACTCTGGTGAATAATAAACCCTTTTTATATAAAATACTTTTATTGATGTTTTGTGTATCTCGCACAGCATTTCTCAGTCCAATTTAGACTTATTCCCCTTTCCGTGCCCCTGCTCCACCCGAGTTCATGCATTTTGCCATACATGTCTTGCATATTTTTCTCAGTCTTTTTAAAGTTTTTCTCTGCAGAGGTTTATTGTTTGGAGCAGAAGTTAACTGTTTCAGTCAGTTCTTTGATCCAGTCCTTATGTTGTTATTGTTCCCTCCCATTTGTATTACTCTAAAATATGCCTATATATACATCACAAATATACCAAAATTATGACCTCTGAAAATAAACTGTATGTTAATTCCACAATGTTCAGGAATCCACATTTTTCCCTTTAATTTTATATTACTCTAAAATATGAATACATACCCTCCACCCATATACCACAATTACAGTCTCTGAAAATAAGTGGTAAATTAATTCTAGAGCCTATTAAGGGATTTACATTGTAACAGCACAGTTGTTTTCATATAAAAAGAAATATAACATTAATGTTTCTCAGCTTGCCTTTCAACTAGAGAGTTGGGGCAGCATTCACAAATGGGGGGGATACCATTCATCATTTGTTTTTCTGGGACTGTGTTACTTCACTTAGCATAAGTGCTTCCAGTTCTATTCGTTTATCTGCAAAGTTTCATGATGTCATCGTTCTTTACCACTGCATAGAACTCTATTGTGTAGATGTACCATATTTGTTATCTACTCATAAGTTGAGGGGCATTTGTGTTGGTTCCAGCTTTTCGCTATTGTAAAGAGAGATGCAATAAACATAGATGTGCATGTATCTCTGTGGTAGGATGAGTCTTGTGAGTATATACCCAGGAGTGGTATGAGTGGGTCAGGTGGCAGGCTCATTTTGAGTCTTTTAAGGGTTCTCCACACTGCTTTCCATAATGGTTGTACAAGTTTACGTTCCCACTAGCAGTGGATGAAGGCTTCCCTTTCCCCTCAACCTCTCCAGCATTTAGTCTTTTGTTTTCTAGATCTTAGCCGGTCTTATCCAAGTGAGATGATATCTTAAAATGGTTCTAATTTGCATTTTGTTAATTTTTAATGATGTTGAACACTTTTTAAGATGTTTCTCAGCTATCTTTATTTCCTCAGTTGTGAAGTCTCTGTTCAGCTCTTTACTCCATCTTTCGAGTAGCTGATTTATTTTCTTAACTCTTTGTTTTTTGAGTAATTTATATATTCTGGATGTTAACAATCTGTGTGCTGTATCACCAGTGAAAGTTCCCTCCCACTCTGTGGGTTTTCTCTTCACTTAATTGATTGTTTCTTTTGCTGTATAGAAGCTTTTGAGTTTAAGGAGACCCCATTTGTCTATTTTACATTTCCCTAATTTCCAAGAATGTTTAACAATTTTAAAAGATATTTCTTAGCCATTTTTTAAATTTCTTATTTTGATAACTCTGTTCCAAAACTTAACACATCTTTTTAATTGGGTCATTTTCCTTTTTGTTTCTTTGTTTCTTCCCTTCCCTTCCCTTCCCTTCCCTTCCCTTCCCTTCCCTTCCCTTCCCTTCCCTTCCCTTCCCTTCCCTTCCCTTCCCTTCCCTTCCCTTCCCTTCCCTTCCCTTCCCTTCCCTTCCCGTCCCGTCCTCATCTCTCTCTCTCTCACCTCATCTCTCTCCTCATCTCTCTCTCGGTCTCTTTTTCTTTTTCTTTCTTTCTTTCTTTCTTTCTTTCTTTCTGTATATTATGTATGCTTATCCTTTATAATATGTGTAGGTGGCTTACTCTGTGGGCTTCCTCTTCATATGATTGAGTGTTTCCTTTGCTGTACAGAAGCTTTTAGTTTAATGAGGTCTCATGTGTCAATTATTGGACTTAATTCCTGAGTAAATGGTGTCCAATTTAGAAAGACATTTCACGTACCTTAATCTTTTACGATACTGCCTGGGTATTCTGGCAGATTCAGCATTTCAGGTTTCACCTTGAGGTCTTTGATACATTTGGACCTAGGTTTTATGCAGGTCTAATTTCATTGTTCTACAGATGGAGACACAGTTTTGCCAGCACCATTTGTTGAAGATGCTGTCTTTCTTCTAATGTGTATTTTTGGCATGTTTGTCAAATATCAGGTGGCTGTAATTCTGTGCACTCATGTTTGGGTGTTTTATTTTGTTCTATTGAAGCATGGGTCTGTTTTTGTGCTAGTACCATGTTTTAAGTAGTACAGCTCTGTGGTGTGGTTGGACATCTAATATGGGAATCTCTTCAGATCCTTTATGCTCAGAATTGGGGTCTCTTATGATTCTATATGCACTGTAGGATGATTTTTCTATTTCTGTGAAGAATGTCATAGGGATTTTGATTGGGCTTACATTAAATCCCTAAACTGATATTAGGGATCGATCATTTTCATACTATTAATTCTACCAATCCATGAGCATGGAAGGGTTTTCCATCTTCTTTTTTTCTTAATTTTTTAAATTAATTTTATTTATTTCTGTATGTGCATGAATGTACTGTCTGCATGCAAGTTTGTGCACCCGTGTCGTGCAATGCCGCGGAGGTCAGAAGAGGGTGTTGGATTCCCCTGGAACTGGAGTTCTCCCGGAATTGGAGTCTCAGATGGTTCTTGGCCGCCATGTGGGTGCTGGGGATTGAACCTGGGTCCTCTGCAAGAACGGTCGGCGCTCTTAACCGCTAGGCCATCTCTCCAGCCCCGGGTTTTCCGTCTTCTAATGTCTTCTGCAGTCTCTTTATTCAGATCCAGATGAATACACAGCAGAATTCTATCAGTCTTTAAAGAACTATAACCAAAGCTACTTTAATTATTAAAAAAATTAGAAATAGAGGGAACATTTCTAAACTCCTTCTACAGAGGCAGTATTACTCTAATACCAAAAATAAATCATATACATTGCAGTGTCAGTGGATGTTGAAAAGGACTTTAACAAAATCTAACATTCCTTTATGATAAAAGTCCTGGAGGAAATGGTACTGGAGGGAATATACCTGAACATAAAAAGACTATACACAACAAGCCTATAGATAACATCATTTTAAATTCAGAAAAAACTTGAAGCATTCTTATTAAAATCAGAAACGTATCAATACCGCCTACTATGCCCATTCATTTTCAACATAATGCTTCAAGCCTTAACTAGAACAATAAAAGAATAAAAGGAAATTAAAAGACTGTTAATAGGAAAAAAGGAAGTTGCCTATTTGCAGATGGTATATAAGAAATCTCAGATAACCCACCATAAAACTTCTAGAAATACTCAACACTTTCAGCAAAATGGTAGGATAGAAAACCTACTTATAAAATCAATAGTCTTTTCTTTTTATATGCCAATAACAAGTAGGTTGGAAAGGAGATAATGGAAGGATTCCCACCACTTGTCAACGTAAGAGCCAAGTATATGCCATAACACTTATTTCCATTTTTTTAGTCAAGAGCAGCTATGTCTGCTGTTCATTGGTTCCTCCACTCTTGTGTTCTCTGTGCTGTGGATTTGATATCCTTCCCTTGCCTCTGATACTCTCAGTATTGAATAAAGTCTATATGTCTAATATCTCCTTTTTGTGTAATAAGAAGAAATGGAAATTCTCTGACCCTTGGGTTACAGATTTCTCAGTAATTGACTCTATTGGAGAGGAATATATTCTTTAGACGTGAAAATAATAGTCTGTTTCATCTTTTCTGTCTATAATTATAAATAACCAGATGAAAGAGAGAGGAAATTATAGATCTCCATTCAACTTTGATTTCTGTATTCATTTTAAAGGCAAAAATGAAACATAGAAGTATCATTTTCTATATCAATACCAGCCTTATGGTATCTTCTTTCTTTAATTTTCTATGCTCTCATCCATTGTTACTCTAAAGTGTACTGATGGCAATATCACTTTTCACCAGCTCATGACCTCTGCTGCCTCCTATTCCAAGTCACCTCGCAAGTCATATTTCTCTTCAAAAATATTCCTCAATCTTCTTTCCAAAAATATGGCAGTAGCTTCTTCTGGAACTTACTGACTTCCTGCCTGTTTTTCTGATAGTTTGAAAGAAATTTCTGTGAAAGTCTTGCCCAATACTCCAGTCATTGGATACTGATGGTGTGTCTCATTCCCAAAGTGTCCTTTCCTCTGCCCTATTCTTATCTAATGTTTATCCACTTGTCAAGCCTTAGTACCAGCTCACATCTACCTCCCTGGACTGGACCACACCAGCCTGAAATGAGCTTGCCCTCTCCTGAACTCTTGCAAAACTTATTGTCTGAATAATTCATCCAGCAGTGAATCATGCTCTGCTTGATGACATCTCTTGTATAATTGCTGGTGCTTTTATTTAGTCATTTTTCTTCTTTTATATGATTATGCATCATCTTTCCTCACAAAACAATACTTGTACCTTGTATTCTAATAATCTTTAGCTCATAGCATTGGAAAGTAGACATTGAGTAAATACTTATTGATTTGACTTATTTTATTCTGATTTGTACAAATGGTATCATTATTTGCATATCTGCTTTTTATGTTACTTAAAGATTATGAATGATTCATTTAGTCCCTTTTAAGAGCTATTTCTGCTTGAGTCTATGCCATCTGTGAGTGTCACAGTTCTGAACACTTGGGAAGCATGAATGATGAGTGGTGGGATGTTAATGATAGTAAAAGTTCTTTGTGTTACTAAACCAAGGTGCAAGGTATGGTGGTTGAAGATAGTGGTGAGAGCATAGGATTAATAATTTGAATGAAAATTCATTTGAAAGAAAAATTTCAAAAAGGATTTCAACTGAAATTTAGATGTATTAATGATTTGCAAAACCAGATTATACTAACTTTTAACATTTATATTGGCAGTTAGTCAAGGTTAATTTCTGTAATATAGATGACCAAAAGGATACCTGACATGATAACATTTTTAATCCTATGCAAGGAATGGTAAGTTATACAGTACAGTGAAAGTGTTTATCACATCTAGCATTACCTTCTTGAGGGTAACATTGAGATAAATGGGAAGACAGACTATGCAGTTAGGTGGTTTCTTACCAAAGAGCTTATAAATGAGTCAATATGGAGGATAGTGGAGACTGTAAGTCTCCTTATAATATTTGCATGTTCAGTCTTTTTTTGTTGAGTTAGATGTCTTGGAAGTCTGTAATAACCTAGAAGCAAGGGGACATAGAAAATACAGTATGAGTCAATGGCACGTGGTGCCAAATTTTACGGGAACAGAAGAAATACAATAAAGACACAGAAAATTCTGACTCCCACCCAGCATGGTGAATTACATGGAAATAGGCTGGAAAATGGAGGGGCTGTAGGGAGACATAAAATACAGAGCTGTCTGAAGTTCTGTATAAATTGGATTATTATTTTGAGCCCGAGTTATTCAAACCATTTATAGTAAACCATTTTGGTTTCCTTTGTTAAAATTTGAATCTTTTATGGGACATTCACTGAAGTACTGAGGGAATTTGCAATTTGGCCAACAGGTGAGTGGGGGGCTACACTAGCTGCCTTCAGATACTTGAAAAATTAGCAGAGAGAAGAGGAATTACATTCATTGTGTGGTGGTCTTGAAGGACAGGGCAAGAATCAATGGATGGAAGTTATGTCTAGATATTTTGGTAAACATAAGGAAGAACTGGCATTCAGGGTCAAATCAGGGAAGCTGCCCACTGTTAGTTTTTCATGAACTGCAGAATATCATCTTGGGATTCCACTTAAAAACTTTACATTAAATCACTCTCAAAACAGTTTCTACACTTGATGATAATTTGTATCTTTGTATGTATGTGTGTTAGTCTATGTATGTGTATAATTTACTTGTATGTACACAGGTATTTAGTTGCCCTCAGCCATGTAAGTATTTGTGGCTAGACATTGACATATCAGGATATCTTCCTCAATTTCTTCTCCACCTTATTTTTTGAGACAAGATCTCTCACTAAACGTGATTACCCCATGCCCTACAATGGGTGGCCCTTGGGAACTGCCTATCTACAACCCTGCCCTGGCACTGGGATTAGAGATGTGCAGAGCCATGCTCTGCTTTTACATGGATTCTGGAGATCCAAGTTGAGAAACTCACTGCAAGCACAGCAAACATTTTATTCATTGAATGATCTCTCCAACCCAGATTTTAGGATAATTTTAGGAACATTTTATTTTTCAAATTGTATTGTGTGTGTTATGTGATATCAACTCTCAATTACAAGTCTTTACAAAAGTATGAAAGCCATACAGGTGCCTAATTAGGATACCTTTCCTATGTATCATGAGAACTCTCTACAGATTGAGAATTGTATATAATTGATGGATTTCTTTAAAGTTGATCTTATGTGTTTTCTGAAAAACAAAGTGAGATTTGAGACTAAGATTATTTATCTGAATTTTGTCTTCAGAAATATTTTCGAGCTTTTGGCATCAGCAGACTTCACCTGAGTCTGCACAACAGCAGCCTGCAAAAGACCAGGTGAGCACTGCCTGCCTGGGCGCTTTGGGCACCCCTGTGCCCCGTGGAGGCTTGGCATAGGCTGGGACTTTCCAAAATTTGGGTCCCAGCTCTTGTGATATGGGCTAAGACATGCACACAGCACAACACCAATGTGCACCCAGCTCATGGCATGAGTTCGCCAACAGGGTACCGGTGCAGGCCAAGGCCAAGGTAGCAATGCACCCCCCCTCGCCGTCACAAGCCTGGGGGAGTGTGGTTGTGCAGAGGATCTAGCAGGCACAGTATTAGTGATTATAGTCTGTGCAGCCGATGTGGAGGCACCAGAACCCACAGAAACAAATAAACAAATCCACATGCCAAAGACACACACACACACACACACACACACACACACACACACACAAAACCAACATGGGAAAAGCTCATAATAAATCTACACCAAACTGTACCAACCTTACAGAAGATTCCTACAATGAGATCTCCCTGGAAGGAAACCAAGGCATTGACTTTAGAAGAATAATTGTGGACATATTCAAAGAAATTAGAGAAATAAGGGAAGAGAATGAAAAACTCAAGAAGTACCAAGAGGGTGATAATGCCAAACATTGAAAAGAACTCATCCACCTGTGCCCCTTTTCTAAGCCTAGGGAACAACCTGCGGAAGAGGGGGCGTGGTAGAATGTAAGGGCTGCGATTGGGGTGAATGGTGAAACTACAGCAATGTAGTCTGGACACTCATTTGATCAACTTGATTGAACAAACAACCTGTCACCCCCCACTGGATGGTGGGGCTGTAGGTGTTTGGGCACAACAGCCTGCAGATAGGTTTTGCATGAAGGATGCTTGTACTCATGGATTATCACTTATAGCTAAAAATGAAAAAAAAAAAACTGAGAGAAAGAGCAAGGACAGATTATGCTGCAGAATGCATGATCTGGAATATGGTGTGGGGTAGGGGGTGTGAGGGAAAAGGGAAATAAGCCGGAACTGTAATTGGAAAAAAATGTATGGAAATGCACAAAGCATCAATAAACACTAATTTAATAAAGAATAAATAAATAAATAAAATAAAAAAAAACAACAAACAAAAAAAAAAAAAAAAAAAAAAGAAAAGAACTAAGGGGAAAGATTGAAAAGCTCAAGGACCTAGAGGGAAATAATGACAAACATTGGAAAGATCTAAAGGGAGAAAATGACAAACTTCAGAAGGAAGTGAAACACTGAAAAGATCCCAGGCCGAAATGAAAAAAAGAAAATGACCAAGGAACCAAGGAACTATAAGATGAGAATGACAGAAAGAAGTAGAAATACTAAATAAATCACAGGGTGAAATGAAAAAGGAAATTGAACATTCATCCAATCAACAGGAAAGGATGGGAAAAAGCCTCAGAAGCAAAATGGAAGAAGCAGAAAAAAAGAATATCAGACCTTCAGGATAGCATGGATCAACTAGAACACTCAAGTAAAGATTATGAAAAAAAAAAAAAAAACACAAGAGTGGAACAACCAGGAAAGAGTCTTCTTTCTCCTTCAACTACAATTGACATTTTGCTGGGTATAGTAGTCTGGGTTGACATCTAAAGTCATTTCATACTGGGAATACTTTGGTTCACATTCTTCTAACTTTCATAGTTTGCACTGAGAAGTCAGTTGTGATTCTGATGGGTTTCCCCTTATACACTGCTCTGCGGGACCTCAAGACACAGATTAATCCTAACACACTAATAGTGGGGGACTTCCACACCCCACTGAGCCCCTTGGATAGCTTAAAAGGACAAAAAATAAATAGAGAGACATCAGAACTGAACAATACAATACACCAAATGGACCTCACAGACATCTACATAATATTTCACTCAAACACCAGAGAATATGCTTTCTACTCAGCACCTCATAGAACATTCTCCAAAATCGACCACATACTGGGGCACAAAAGGAACCTCAACAATTACAAAAGGATAGAAATTATTCCATGCATTCTATCAGACTACAGTGCAATAAAGCTCAGTATGAAAAGGAGAATAAGTTCAACTAGCTACAAGAACACATGGAGACTAAACACAAGCCTGAATAATGAATGGATCAGGGAAGAAATAAAGAGTTAAATAAACGTATTCGTGGAACTGAACAAAAAAGACAATATAACACAACAAAACCTATGGGATGCTTTAAAAGGAGTCTTGAGAGGGAAATAGCCCTAAGTGCCCACATCAAAAAAACAGAAAGGGAACAAATAAACAATCTAACACTGCAGCTAAAAACATTTGAAAAACAACAACAAATGATCCCTAAACCCAATAGACAGGAAGAAATACCAAAAATCAGAGCAGAAATCAATGAAACAGAAAAAAAAGAAAACAATACATAGAATCAACGAATTCAAAAAAAGATTAAAAAATAGACATCTAGCCCAGTTAACAACAACAGCAACAACAAAATAAGACAGAGCAACTCCAAATCAATAGTATTTGTGATGAAAGGGGAAACATCACAGCATAGAAAAGATCCAGACAATCATATGGGAATACTTCAAAAACCTATACTCCACTAAATTTGAAAGAATGAATAGAAATGGATGAATATTTGAAATACTGGGAATTAACAAAGCTTAACCAAGAAGAGACTGAGAGTTTAAACAGACCCATAATATTTGAGGAAATTGAAGATGTAATAAAAACCTCCCAACTAAAAAAACCCCAAGCCCAGATGGTTTCACAGCAGAATTCTATAAAACATTTAAAGAGGTCCTACAACCATTGCTACTCAAACTGTTCAGAAGGATACAAACAGAGGGAATTCTCCCAAATTCCTTCTATGAAGCCAGCATCACCCTAATACCAAAAACAGGCAAAAAGAAACTGCAAAAGAAAGCTAATGAACATAGATGCAAAAATTCTCAACAAAATACTTGCAAATCACATACAAACCCACATCAAAAAAGATCATCCATCATGATCAAGTTGGATTCATACCAGAGATGCAGGAATTGTTCAACATACATAAATCAGTGAATATCATAAAACACAAAAATGGACTTAAAGACAAAAACCATCATCTCAATTGATGCAGCAAAAGTCTTTGATGAGATCCAGAATCCTTCGTGTTTAAAGTCCTAGGGGGAATAGGACTGAAAGGAACATTTCTCAACATGATCCAAGCCATATATAGCAAACACTCTGCCAACATCATCCTAAATGGAGAAAAACTGGAACCATTTCCCTTAAGGTCAGGAACACTGCAAGGCTGCTTCTTATCACCATTCCTCTTCAACACTTGCTAGGGCAATAAGACCAGAGAAGGAAAATAAAGGAGTACTAATCAGAAAAGAAGTAATTCTATCCCTTTTTTCAGATGATATGATAGTTTACTTAAGGGATGCTGAAAACTCCACCAGAGAACTTCTAGAAATGATTAAGGAGTTTTAGTAAAGTGGTGGGCTACAAAATTAACCTAGCAAAATCAGTAGCCTTTCTTTACATCAACAATAAACAAGTGGAAATGTAATATGAGAACACCTTCCCACTCACAATAGCCTCAAAAATAATAAGATACTGGGAACAAACCTAACCAAAGATACCAAAAACGTCTACAACAAAAATGTTAAACCCCTGAAGAAGGAGACTGAAAATGACATCAAAAGATGGAAAGATCTCCCATGCTCATAGATTGGAAAAAATAATATAGTAATAATGTCCATTTTACCCAAATTTATATACATATTCAATGCAATCCCAATCAAAATCCCTATGAGGTTCTTGACAGACTTGGAAAAAAATCCTTAAATACATATGGAAAAACAAAAGACCCTGAATAGTTAAAGCAACCCTGAGTGAAAAATGCAATATGGGGAGTATTGCTCTACCAGACTTCAAACTATATTACAGGGCCATAGTCATAAAGACAGCCTGGTACTGGCACAAAAATAGGCCCATTTACCAATGGAAGAAAATTGAAGATCCAGACTTGAAATCATACAATTTCTGCCACCTCATATTTGACAAAGGGGCAAAAAACCCTCAATAGAGGAAGGATAGCATCTTCAGCAAATAGTGCTGGCAAAACTGGATCACCATTTGGAGAAGAACAAAATTAAACCCCTACCTCTCACCCTGTACAAAAATCAACTCTAAGTAGATCAAAGATCTCAACATGAAGCCTGAAACCCTGAAGGTGAGAGAAGAAAAATTTGGCAACAATCTACAAGACATAGGCATAGGAAAAGACTTTCTAAATCAGACAGCAGCTGCACAGGAAATAAGGTCAACAGTTGACAAATGGGAACTCATCAAACTGAAAAGCTTCTGTACAGCAAAAGAAATAATCAGGGAAGTGAAGAGAAAACCCACAAAGTGGGAGGAAATCTTATCTTTACCAGTGATACAACTAATAGAGCATTAACATGAAGAATATATAAAGTACTCAAAAAACAAAGTAAGAAAACAAATGACCTACTCAAAAATGGAGTAAAGAGCTGAACAGAGACCTCACCAGTGAGGAATTAAAGATGGCTGAGAAACATCTTTAAAAGCATTCAACATCTGATACTGACAGAGGAGTCTTGCTTGTCTCAAGGAGACCAATATTTTGCTGTATTTCTTTAGTGGCCTTTGGTAACGTTCTCTGGCATTTCAGAAGCCAGTTGTACATTAGCGAGTGATGTCTCATAACATTTTTTCATGCTCATACCAGATCTTCGACAACAGGGACTTACTGCCTTTCTCCTTGCATACATCTCACTTATAGGTAAAAGGCCTTTATAATTTGGGGGTCTTGGATCCCCTAGCCAACATCTCCTAGGCAGAATAATTCATTGCTGATATCAGAGCTTTCTGTACTAATATATTTTGCTTAGTTACACAGCTTATAAAGACTTTACCATTGAATTTGGCTCTAAATAGATAATATCCTTTCACAGTTCCTATGCCTATCAGTCAATTAAAAAAGGGTAGTTATACCTGTTTTATAAGAAATTACCACTATAACAGTTGGCTCTAATTTACAGTTAGGGAATGACTTTAGTACCATCATGTTTTTCTTTTTCCTATAAAGGGGAGAGATAGGAAGGTTTCTCAGCATCTTCATTAGGGCCCATTATAAACAGTTAACCCCAATAGAATTCAGAGAGATGCTCAGTGTCTGTGACTCAGGCAGTCTGAGGTTTCTCTTTCTTTAATGTTCAGATGGGTCAGCCTCTCTGCTGGCATTTCCCAGTCCATCCTGCACAGCCAAAAGTTGTACATGTTCAGGAATTTAGATTGATGTTTTTACCTGTGGGAATATACAAATCTCCTCCCATTGTTAGTTTCAAGATCACAAAATTGAAAATTTATCAATAGGTTTGGAATACAGAGTTTTCCATTTGTATCCCAGAAGGCATACTACACCACCTTCCACCTCCCTCTTTTTGGTTTTTAAATTTTTATGTTTTGACCTATAGATGCCTAAGTTGTATTACACATACCCATAAACAGGAGACAAGGCGTAAGTTTTCATTAAATTTACCCAAACTGTTTATCATTGACTGTATGCTACTTATTTGGAAACTAAACTTAAACGTAATTCCTTTAAATTGTCCTACAAGTAAAAGAAAGTGTTATACTGTGATATTGTACAACTCAGAAAAATATAGAGACCATTTGTGTACCTTAACCCTAAAGTTATTTTTGGAAGTTCAATAAAAATTATAAATAAAACAATTAACATTTTGTATTCCCATTAGTTCAAATGTATTAACCATTTTCACCAAAACCTACAACTGAATTTAACTAATCTAAACATTTCACTAAGCCTTAAAATATCCTATAATATGTGGACAAAGCTTGGCTATGCCTCAACTGCCTGGAGGTACTGTGCAACAGTGGCAACCATATGTTTATATATATCGCAAATCTAATTGGCTATTAGCTCTCTCCTTGGAGGAATAACTCACAGCAGATGCCACAAGCTTATGTCCTCTAGTGGTTAGGAGATGTTATAAGCCACAATAAGAACTCGTCACCCTTTATAGAGAAACCACAGTTTGTGGATTACCATACCACCCAAACATCTGTCTATGCTCACAGCTTAGCTTGCCATAAACATTAGTACTGTTTAAATGCTTGTACATCCAATTGCTTGTGCTTTGTTAGTAGGATTAAAAAAAAGTATCACTGGATAAGATGTCAACCCATGAATGGAAACAACCTGAACAGACTAGAGTCCAAAATGACAACTCCAAAGAAAGTAGACTGTTTTCTTCTCACCCACTTGTGCCCCTTTCCCAAAGCCTAGGGAAAAAATTGCAGAAGAGGAGGCATGGTAGAATGTAAGGGCTGTGGAGAGATTGGGGTGAATCATGAGACTACAGCAATATAGACTGGACTCCTATTTGATCAACATGCTTGTGCTTACAGGCTTCTCCAACTGGACTATGGGAACCTTGGGTTGTTCAAAATTTGGACATAGATACTTGCAAATTGGTTGTACATGAATGTTACATTAATTGCTTATGCTTAATTGGCTCATTTCAAAAAAATGCACTGATTACTAATTGTATGGCAAAGTGAGTAACGTCAATGTTATCGGAAAACAACTGTTCTTTTATATTGTAGAATCCCTTAAAAAATAAACAAATAAAGAAAGAAAAATAAGAAAAAAAGTGTTCAACATCATTTATAATTAAGGAAATGTAAATTAAAACCACTCTCAGATATCATCTCACTCCCTCCGATACGACTAGCTAAGATCAAGAAAACAAAAAATGACAGATGCTGGAGAGGTTGTGGGGAAAGGGGAACACTCTTCCACTGCTGGTGTAAATGTAAACTTGTACAACCACTATGGAAAGCAGTGTGGAGAACCCTTAAAAGTCTCAGAATGAGCCCACCACCTGACCCAGTCATACCGCTCCTGGGTATATACCCAAAAGACTCATTCTTCTACAAAGATCCATGCACATCCATGTTTATTGCAGCTCTCTTCACAATAGCAAAGAGCTGGAATCAACCCAAATGCCCCTCAACTGACGAGTGGATGACAAAAATGTAGTACATATACACAATGGAGTACTATTCGGTGGAAAAGAAAGATGGCATTATAAACTTTGCAGGTAAATGGATGGAGCTCAAAGCCATTATGCTGAGTGAAGTAACACAGTCCCAGAAAGACAAATGGTGAATGGTTTCCCTCATATGTGGATGCTAACACCAAATCCTTCCCAGATGAAAGGCAGTCTGTTATAGTTCAGATAAACAGAAATATAACAATAATGTTGTTTAACATTATTGTTATATTTCTGTTTATCTGAAAGCAACTATGTTGTTATATTGTAAGTCTCTCAAGGGGATCTAGAATCCACCCACCGCTTATTTTCAGACTCTGTAATTACTGTATATGGGTGGAGAGTATGTATCCATATTTTAGAGTAATATAAAATTAGTGGAAGAAAATATCGGTTTTTTGAAGGACAGCATATTGTTTTGGCTTGGGATGTTCAAAATGTCAAGCAGCAAATGAGGGCTTCACTGTCCATCTACATGTATGTGACTAGGGAAGCCAGACTCAGTGCTGGAAGGATCAGGTAAGAGTATATTAGCTACTGACTACTTTACAGTCCCGGTCATGGAAGCCAGGAAGGAGTATGCCAGAATGTAAGACTTGTCACTTTGTAGCCAAGAATTCACTGTATGGAACACTCAACTTTCACAGTATACATGTGCAGCATGGAAGTCAAGGAAGGAGGCCTGAGGCTGGAGTCCAGAGGTGGGAGCCTGAGACCTGAGTGAGTTCAGATGAACAGAATTCTGAATTGCACAGGAACTGACAGGACATGAGCATAACATTACTCACTTGGATAGAGAGAATCAGCAGTTGCAGGTAACATCTCTGAAAAGAATATTAAGAATCTAGATGCAGGAGAGAAGCAGTCAGGAGGAATTATATAAAGACTAAAAACAAGGAGGTTTTGTTTCAAGATTAGATAAAGGGTAAAAAATGAGATACCTATAGCTATTAACATTAGAGACTAAAAGGGATCAGAAGGTATAAAAACATGTGTAGTAAAAGATGTAGAAACACTTCGCATGTAGGGGCGTAAAACATCTTGGAAGAGGAGGACAATTTGACACAAATCTGGAAAATAATACAGCATTAAATATACATAGCCTTCTTAGCTAAAATTAATGAAGGACATAACTGCTACTAATATCTGAAGGGTGTTAACAGGAAGAAAGGAGCATAATTACTTAGCACCATACCAGTAAACATAATTAGGAATAATGGTATGCAATTAAGAAAAGAAAAATTTAGTCACAACATCATGAAAGTTCCTCTGTGCTAGTGACATCTATTAAATTGTGGCATCGTTTCCCAAAGCAGTTGGGAGGAGTCCTGTTCCCTGAAGCACACAGAATAAATGAAAGCAGGCTGAAAGAGAACACCGCTTAGTGCCACTGGAAAAAAAAAAAAAATCACAAGGAGGCTGTAGAATTCTGAATAGCTATTTCACTGATTTTGTGTTTCTTTGAATAAAAGTCTTAGAGAACAGAATCGAGTAAGGGATTTCTACTGTTAATTCGTATTGTTGTCTGCTAAGTTTTGTGTACCTTTGTGCAAGAGCTGATCACAATACTGTATCCTACTCCGTCCAAGCTTTTGTGTTTTTTTCCCTTGTATTTCTAAGGTGAAAACTGATACTGGAAAGAGACTTTAAGGTCAATTAGCGTGCTTAGTATTCTTTTTTCCGATTTGAAACAAGTTGGTGAACTTCTTTTAAAAACAGATAAGGATTAAGTAGTGATCTGTTGCTGGGCAGAAGGACAAACGAGGGCGACTGCTCCAGCTTCAAGGTTCCAAAATGGTTCCAGGGAAAATGGCAGAAGACAGGAATCAAAGGTGTGTTAGAAACCTCAGGTTGTTAAATGGAAAAGGAATGGTAAAGAGAAAAGGGTAAAGGGAACTGAATGGTAATTTTTACAGGCTGTTCTTAAAAATGCCAATGTTCCACTTCAGGCCTGATGCTTTAATAACTCTATGAGTTATTAAAGACATTTAGGCTTTTATAGTGAGTGTGCACATTTAAGGAACAGCAGTTGGCTGTAATGTAAATATTCTTTGACTGATTAGTATGAAAATAGCCCTTTATTTCTGCTCTCCTTTCAGACACTGACAAGAAAGTGACCCGATAGATGCATGAATTATGTATTTCAGAAGACAGGTCTGCTGAAAAATGAAGACGAGAATTCTTTATATTGTTTTCCGCTTACTGGATATTGGATTAACTCAGTGTGGTTAATTGATGAAGGCTGCCATATCTCTATTTAATCTTCAGGGCACAGAACTAGTTCTTTATACCTTTCTTTCCAGATATTTTTTGATGCTTCCTAGAAAAGCCAATAGTGTGTGCCTCTCCATTAGGGTAAAAAGAAATTAGAATGGTTATGATTTTGATAAACATAAAATCTATCTATTCCATTAAAATGTATTTCCCAGCTAGAACTGAAAGCATTTAAGCTCTCTAACCTATAGTTAGTTATTTTGATGGAGACATAATTTACTAATGTATCATTTTGATATGCAAATACTTGTGACTGCTTAAAGCATTTATCTTATGGATTCTTAAAATGATTAAATTAAATGACTTGATGCCTACAAAATGTTTACCATACTGCTTGGTAACATAGTAGAGGATTTGACATATGTTAGTTATTATGTAAACTGCAGTTATGATTGATTTTTTACATTACCTATATGAAGTAACAGTTGCTAGTATTCTAACACAATAGCAACTATTGGCATGTGACTTATCTGTCAAATATTAGGACATTAGGAAAAGAGGAAAATGAAGGATGATATTCATGTAAAACAAACACCTTACATATACCTTGGGGGTGGGCTTCTCCCTGTTCTGCTTGTAGACAAATTACTTACTTAGCAGGACGGGTCAAGTTAAAAAGACTTAGGCTAATTTTAGTTGTTGGATGACACATGGTATTTTCCCACTTCCCTCACCCTCATGAGTAATGCATAACTGTATATATGTTAATATAGACACACACACATATATATATATGTATATTAACATATATATCTTAACACATATATATACATATAATTTATATATATAAATATATATATATATATATATATATATATATTCTCAATCTTACTGGGTAGATGGTTGGATATGATATTGACAGGATACCTGAATCTTGTGTACACTGTCAGATGATGGTATGTGGGGGACTTATTTCAGCTATTTCCTAGCTGCAAGATTTCCCCAAATAAGCCTATGTCTTTATTTCTTTTACTATGTTTCACAAGCTGAGAATGAGGTATATCATTTAGAGATGACTCTTGGGCAAGGTGAAAGCATTGTACTTTGTAGAAAGAAGCATGGGTTGTGTGTAAAAGACTCAGAAAGTTGGAGGTGTTAACAAAGCATGAAATTAACTTTTACCTGGCCCTTGTTACATGTACATTTGTATTGATAAACCAGGATTTTCCCCCCAAAGTCAGGGAATGAAATCTTTATTCTATTTATTTTTCTTTTTCTGTGAACTTTGTGTCCTGATCCAGTCAGCTAATTTCAATCCCCTTTCATCAGATGCTAGGCAAAGAGAATATTAAAAAGTTGAATTAGTGATGCTCTTCTGATCAAAATGTTATGATGGTTATTGAAAATATTACACACACGGGCACATATTACTGTTATCTATTTCTAATTAGAACTAATTATCTACCACTAATTAGAAATAAATTGCACATTATGAAATGAGAATTTAAATATAAGGATGTCATATTAAATAAGAATCAGAAAAGAGAGAAAATAGTGTTCTACCTCAAAATGTTTAAAGGGAAACAAACAAGCAAAAAATGAGTCAAGGTTATCTAAGATGCATTAGAGAAAGTCTGAGAAAAAGAAGAAATCTTTATTTCAAAAAATGTCATTGAGAGAGAAGATATAAAAAGAAATAAAATCACTCCTATCTGACATTGAAGAATACCCATCTCTTAGCAGAAAGTATTAAAAATAAGTAGGTCATAAAGATGAGAATGTAAAATGCTGTGATATTGGCTCCTTATCTTTAAATGAAATTCTAATTTGACTGTAGCAAAAGGAAAAGAATGAATGTGGTATGTTTTCCCATGTGAGCTGTCAAAATGATAAAACTGAATATTCTCAAAATCAGCTTTTCCATGGACAGCTGGTTCATCATCATTAGTATGTATATCCTTATTAATATATAGGCCACTCAACTCTGTAGGAACTAGATTTCTGTTCTTTGAAATTCAGCATCACTCCAATCAATTGCAAAAATTTATGTACAGATGTCACGCTATAATGTACAAAAATACTATTATTTGTTCTTATATCTTCTGTAACAGAAAAATATTTGGGTACCACAACATTCTGTTTTAAAAACCTTCTGAAGATTTTTTACTACTATAGAATATGAATTTCTGTTGGATGCTTACATGTCTGTGCGTTTATTCCAGGGGAGTTTGATGTGCTTTCTGAGTTGGAATGCTTTCTTAGTAGATGCTGGCACCAGCCAAGGAGCCCAGATTCTTTCACTTTCAAATGACCTGGATTAAAGTAATCAACCACGGGATCTGAGCATTGGTCCTCAGTGGTATTTCTTAAGGTCACTACTAGCCTCTAATGGGAACTACAGAGATCATGAAAAGAAGCTTATGTGATTGATTACAGCATTCATACTGATATGTAATTCAAGCAGAGACAGGTAAAGTTACCCAAGGACACACACTTGGATAGACCAAAAATTTACATTAAAAAAATCTAGAAATTTTCCATAATAATGGATGCATTTGTGAACATGAAAATTTATCCCTTTACTCCTATCAACATGACCATTTGTTTTCCTAGGCTGGTGTGGGATTTGAAGTCCCTGGACTCTACAGAATGCAGGAGGCTTAAGGAAGTCAGTCCCTCCTGTCTTTATATTTCCTTCATTCAACCAAATGAACCCTGGAGCCATTTTAGTAACAGGTTGTGTGCCTCAATGGTTTCTTCATCAGATAAACTGTAAAATCAAATGATTTTTCTTCTTCCACAGAATTTTTTTTCAGGATTATCTTCCTTTGGGGGGAATAGAAGCAGTGCATTTCTTAATCCTTAAATCTCCAAATTCTGCATTCTAATTATTTATTTCTCCTGGCGTGCCCAGAACTCTTTCCACAGTTCATCTCTTTATAGCAAACAAAGCACACAGCACTTTTTGTAACTACTTCCTACAGTCAGTATATGGTCAGCATTTGAAGTAATTGGACTTTTACTGGTATTTTGACAGCGTGCCATATTTCAAGCTTGGTGAATCTGTTTTCTTAGCAGAGTTGGCTGGTCTTCTACCTATACCATTTCTGGGTCTATGTAATTCAATTTTTTGGTTATTGTCACTCCCCCATTCAGGTTTCTAATTTCTTTGTTGTACATAAGTTCCTACTGTTTAGAATAACTCAAACAACATATGTTTTGTTCATCTAATAATTAAAACTAATTGTTTGGGTATGTCGCAGTAAAATTTTTATGAAATAGATTAAGTAGATGAGAAAGGTTATTAAATCCATTGCAATAGGTTCAAGGGAGAGATTAAACTGAGCTTCTTTAAAACAAATGCTGGGGTGTTTTAAATGCTGGGGGGAGAAAGTGGAAAAATACTTGAAGTTTTTAGGGAGAGGTTGATAATGGAATGTGTTAAACTGGTGAACTATTCCTGAGTTTACAGATGAATATTCTCTGGTAGTCATTTGAATTTGCTAATTAGTCACTTATTGAAGTTAGGCTCCTTTCATGCCAGAGAGACTTGGAGATGGGGCATGGTATCTCTTCATATTTCTCTATTTATAGAAGCAGTTCCCAGGTCTTTGGGAAAGGCCTCAATAAACTGACAGGAAGCTGGGGAAAGGTTTACATACATTTCAAAAGGGCAAAGAAAATTAATAATTGAAAAGGTTTCTAAACTGAATGCTTTAAAAAGAAAATCAGAGGTTATGGTCAGGAAGAAAACTCTTCTAAATTTAGTCTAGGTGAGAGGGACATTTAGCTTGTCTTAAACAGGCTAAGGACAAGGGTGTTTTCTAGTTCATTCATGCTAATCCATGCTTATGGAATCCATGCTGTGAGGGACATAGTCTTGTGAGGTCAAGCATCCTGAATAGAAGGGAAAGAACAAAGAGAATGGTAAGTGTATTCATTGTCATCCAGAATTAGCACTGCCTCTTGTCACTTCCTTTCAGTATGTTTACTGTAGTATTGCAGACATGGCTTTTCTGTCAGGAACAGTAGCCAAGAGTAGTGATTTTGTTATTAAAGGAGAAGAAAGCATGGATTTTGGTAAACAGCTCGAAGTTTCTGCTACAGATGAGTATTTAGCAAGGTTTATGTTAAACTAATAACTCAATATAGAATAATATGTAAATATCCTGCCATGAACAGCAACTTGAAAAACTAGTATTAATGTTGTCATTGTGTGAAGTCAGACGTTGTACAATTAACAACTTGTCCAAAGTGTATTGGTATAAAATCTGTGTGCCCGGGCAGTCTTTGGCCATTACTATTAATGCTAAACACACAGACTCATATAAAGTGTTTATGTGTCATGTATGGACAGTGAATGAGACAAGTAGTTTTATTTTCCATTTGATTATCTATCCCCTTAGTAAATGATCATATATGTACAACATAAACAGATTCATAGGAACCAATTCTTCCCCAATTTAAATCCATCTTTCTAAATATTGCCTTTATCCCATCATCCTAATTTAAGTTATCTTGTGATATTTCCTTTAAGGTTACTGCGACCTTATTTGAACATTACATTTAGACCTTCAGCTGCTAAACAATTAAACATACACAAAATACAAAAATAAAATGGAATTTTTCTCTCTTGGTGTATTAGATAATTTTTTCTGTTGATGTGATAAGATACCATGATCAAAAGCCACTCAATGCATTTATTTTGTGTTACTGTTCCAGAGGGCTAGACATCCATAATGGTGGGATGTCATGGCAAGCCTGCAGGAAGCAAAGAGCTCGTGTCCCAGTTCCACACAGGAATTAGAACAGGTGTAGTGGAACTGTGTTGTGGCTATAAGGTCCTGAAACCCACTCCCAATCACATACTTCATCCAGCTATTCTCCATGTCCTAAAGATTCCATAATCTTCCTAAACAGTATGACTAGCTAGGGACCAAGTGTTCTAATACACTAGCCTATCAGGGACATTTCTCATTCAAACCACAACATGTAAATTTCATACTTGCTAGTTTAATATGTCTTTATTTTTCAAAATACTTTCATCACTGAAAAATAATAAGAAGGAAAAATACAGAAGGAAAGATGAAATAAAAGATATTTTAAAAGAGTGATAGGGAATGCACTATAATATTCATAGAAAAGATGGAATGTTATAGATAACAGAGTACTAAAATAGTACCATTTTAGTTTAATGCCACTTTGTGTAAACACTTAAATAATTCAGTTTTTGTTTAGACCATATATATATATATATATATATATATATATATATATATATCCAGTAAATCCAAATTTGACATGTCAGTACTATAGTTTGGTGATTTTTTTTGTTTTTTTTTAGACAAATATGAAAGCTCTTAATTACTCAAAAGAGGTGCAAAGGTTTACTTTCTAATCCTTGCTGAACTTCATGTTGTAGGTGTTTTATGTAGTAACTTGGTCAAAGCAATACAAATGTATAGAGGTCTTTTCTGAATGATATGTGGTGATTATCTACCATAGGGTAGTCTATACAACTCAGGATAAGTTTTTCTATTTATGTCAAAGCATGAATATTGCTCAAATTTTCTATCTGCGAGACTCTTTTTACATATACATTCAGAGGTTATAATAAGATATACTGGCACATACACATAAACATAATCACATAATTATCAGTTATTTTTCAATAATTTTTGAGAATATAGGTTTGCTTTTACAATAATGTAAACAGATTGTTTTGACAGACTTCCCATGCTATTGAATGCAAGGATATTGCATTTCAATGAGCTGAGATTTCAGGAAAAGATTAAATATCAACAGAAATAGCACAGTATAGATCTATAGCATGAAAATGCTTCACATAGAAATTATCAGTCTGATTTTGTAAATGTGTGTGTTTATTCAAAAAATATTGGTGCCAGGCATGGTGGCACATGTCTTTAATCCCAGCACTCTGGACACAGAAGCAGGCAGATCTCTGTGAGTTCAAGGCTAGCCGACTCTACATAGAGAGTTCCAGGTGAGCTGGGGCTACAGGGAGACCCTGTCTCAAAAAGAGAAAAAAAAAATAGAATTGGTGAGGTCTTGTTCTACTGACTGAAGAAATGGGGCCAGGAAAGACAAATACTTCATTATGCCTTTACTCTAATACTTATGTATTTATATACCCCTAAGCTTAAAAACAAACATCTAAAGAGAAAAAGGGTTGTCAGTTTATTGTATAATTTTGTCTCATGAGAATTCACTAAAGCAAAATATTTCAACAGTATTTTCCAAGAGGATGAAGGAGTGGTGCTTAAGGGATCAGAAACATTAATATAAGACCTGAAACTATGAAACTATTAGAAGAAAAAG
Source organism: Rhizomys pruinosus (assembly GCA_009823505.1). NCBI lineage: Eukaryota > Metazoa > Chordata > Mammalia > Rodentia > Spalacidae > Rhizomys > Rhizomys pruinosus. The sequence continues at coordinate 2,153,371 of VZQC01007984.1, forward strand.
GTGGGAAAATTCTTCAAAATATAAGCATGGGCAAGAACTTTGCAAATAGGTTTCTAGTTGCTCAGGAAAGAGGGCCAATAATTGACAAATGAGAATTAAAAAGCTTCATTATAGCAAAGAAAACAGTTAATAAAGACAGCCTAGAGAAAAAGAGAAAAATCTTTGCTAACTATACATTTGACAGATGGTTAATATTTAATCTAATAAAAACTAAAATAAATCTGAACAAGAAATCAAATAAACGAATCAACAAATGGGCTGATAAATAGGCAGTTCTTAAAAGATGAAATGTAAAATGGTCAATAAACATATGAAAAAATGATCACTCTCTTTTGTTATCAGAAAAATGCAAATCAAAACTGCACTGAGATTCTACTTACCCCATTCAGGATCTCGGTCACAAACAAACAAACAAACAAAAATACATTGGTTCTGACCATTGCAGAGAGAAGCTTCCCTGGCAGCACTAATCTATGTACATAAACATAAATATGTAGAAGGCAGTTTTACAACATATCATTTCATAAAACAATAATAGTATGTTCTTTCCCTAGGGCTTGTTACTTCACAAACCATGGGCTTTTGACAATGTTTACAGTACTGGGCCTGAATTCCTTCCTGTGGAGCAGGCCTCATCTCCAACCCCAATGCAGTTGGTTACCTTTATAACCTTTATGCCACTATGGCACCAGAAGGCATGTCTTGTCTGCCAGGACAGAACAATACAGGGTTGGCTGCGGGAATGTCATTGACATCTTTCTCGCCCAGCACTTTCTAGCACTATTCAGCAGAGAGGAAGTATTCAGGTCAGGTCCAACTTGATTTCTCTATTGCCTGTAATGAATGTTGTTTCTTCAGTAATGGGATTTTTCTATTTATTTCTGGTGGACAACCAAGAGTAATGTTAATAGCCTGTGTTGTTTAGAGGACCTCGAGGACCTCCCTTACCAGCAGTCATATTCCATGCCTGATACTGAGATTTTCATTTAATAACCTGTGTCTTCTGAGGTAATCATTGTACATGCATGCAGAACATGTGTCTTCAAACTCCTTCTGCTTTGTTCAATTATGTTTTTTAATTAACTTAAAAAATAGTAGGTTTTCATAGGGACTTTAAAAATACATCTTTAGTTTGTTGACCTATCCTACCCTACCCTGTTTTCTACCTTTCTCCTCATCCCCATTTCTGTTTAAACCTAGTGAGAATAAGTTTCTATTGAGTGCTGATAGTGAGATATTATTATCAACTCTCTAACCCCACCCAAGACTCAGGGAGCATCATGGGAAAGGGGCAGAACGAATGTAAGAGCTTATGGGTTGCTGGAGTGCTGGGAAGTAATGTCTTTGGGATATGACATGGCTATTGTACACATGAACTCACTGCAACTGTGACTACCTGTACAAAGTTAAGTGAAGATCAGCCAGCATTCTTACTGGCAGCACTAACTTGATTCATATTTTTGTTGGTTTTGAGGCAGGGTCTGGGGGCCCAGATGGCCTGGAACTCACTAGGTAGACCAGGCTGGCCTTGAATCATAGAGATCTACCTCCCTCTGTCTCCTGAGAGCTGGTATTAAAGGCTTGTGCCACTATGGTCTGCTGACTCAGTGGGCTATTAACAAGAAAAAAGAGGAGGGCAAGAATGACGAGGCAGCATGTTGAGAGTGTCTGAGGAGAGTGAAGGGGGAGGTGTTGAGGTTCCTGGGGAGCATGTGGGGGTGCATCTGGTCAGGACACATGGGTTACATATATACAATTGTCAAAGAAATAAAAAAAATATTCTATTAAAAACACACCACCAACAAAGGCAAGTAAAGATGTAGGAACTCTTATAATCTGTGCAAGGGAGATTCAGTTACCATCTTGACAAACCTGGGAAGAGGGAAAACCAGTTGGGCAATTTTCTCTATCAGATAGGCCTATGGGCTTGTCTGTGAGGCATTTTCTTGTTAAGTGATGTGGTAGGACACAGCTTACTGTGGTGCTGTCAGCCCTGGGCAGATGGTCCTGATGGTATAAACACGGGCTAGAGAAACAAGTAAACCAGCAAGCAGTATTCCTTCATGATCTATGACTTAGTTCCTGTTTCCAGGTTCCTGTCCCTTGAGTTCTTGCCCTGCCTTCCCTTGATGAAGGACTGTAAGCTGAAATTAGCCTTTCCTCCTCAAGTTGGTTTTGGTCAGTGTTTTATCACAGCAACAAAGAAGCAAGCTAGAATAACATTACTTGCGGGAATGCATACTATTCATCTCTGTGAGAGTCAATATGGAAATTTCTTTAAAAAAAGCTAAAACCAGATCTACGTATGATCCATGTATACCATTCTTGGGTCCTACCTGAAGAACTTCAAGTCAGCATACTGCAGAGATATATTTTTAGTGTTACTGCTGTATTGCTTGCAATAGTTAAGTTACGGAACCAACTTCTGTCACCGGATGACAGAAGGATGCATAAAAAAATCCATACACAATGGATTTTGTTCATTCATAAATAAGAAAGATTCAGGTCTTTTCTGGGAAAATGAGTGCAAATAAAGATAATCACCTTAAGTGAAATAAACCAATCTCAGGATGACAAATGTGTCTTTCTTTATTGTGCTCTATTTATGATAGTGGAGTCATGTATGTCTTTATACAATAGAAGCAGAAGTAAAACTGTCTGGAGGAATAAGAGGAACACGTGCAAGGAGATGTGGGGCAAGAAAGTAGATGTAGGAGTCACTGGGGAATATAGCCAATGCACAGAATGTAAGTATGAAAATTTAAAAAATACCTAAGTTATATAAAAAATAAAATGGCAGTTAAGCCAAATAAGTGGAAGAGTACACAGGCAGACTATGAGATCCCATTATTTTTGGTTTCTCAAATAAAAATGGGCCTTCTAGTTGCTGAGGCCTTTATGATCATAGAGTCTAAAGTTACAGTGCTGTCTGGGCACATCTTTGCACGGTGGGATTTTAGTCAGATGACTATTTTCTGGGAATATTCTCTGAAGTCTTACATTGGATGAGTCTAAATTTTCTGAGCTATTAAAGCCACATTTAACTAAAAATGATTTAATCATAAGTGGAATACCCATTTCCCCCTCTACATTATATACCTATTCATCTACTATTTAGAGTCAGGTTTTAGTCTAAGGTTTTAGCGTAGTAATTAGAATGAAGAAAAACCTTCAAAGAAACAGTTCTGATGCTTGAAGTTGCTTATAAAGTGCTCCATGCAGTTCTTCAAAAGCTCTGAAGACAGATGGACTCCAAAATGTCTGACTCAGGGGCAGGGTGAGAGAGTATAAGGTTGGAAAATATTCTGGCAATTTGAGTGAATGTAACCAGGTGTTTCAAGTTTTTCTCATCTTTCCTGTAGATTTATATAGTTCTCTGAAAAGTCTGTTAATGGAATGCAAATGATGGATTTCTTTTCTCATTAGGTTTTCTTTTTTTGTAGCCCCTGAGGTATATAGTGCATTATTAGCTAATAATATTTTGATTAAAGCAAGAAGCAATTTTCACAGAAAATTCCCTAAGAATTATCAGTAGAAAGAATAGTTTATATTCCAAAAATGTGTGCATTGTCTTTACCTAGTAAGGAGTGTGAGTCCAAGTAATGACAGAGTGAGCTTAATTTCTAATGCATATGTGATTAACACATTTTTCCAATTTTGGTGAAAAGTAAGAAGAAAGCCTCTTATAAAGTACTGCTGTGGAGGCGAAATTCTCAGTTTTAGCTTTCGGGGCACTTTAATTGGCACTTCTCTTATTCACAACTTTGATAACCTCACGACCCTCACAGTTTTTCTAATGAGAGATTTTTCTGGTTGACACATTACCTTGTCTCAGCACATAACCTAATCTCTCAGCTCATCTGAAAGCTGGCTTTCTTCAATCAAGACAGAAGCTACCGATCTAATATAAACAAACTCCTGCATATGATGATTCATATGTATCCTGTTCCTTTTAGTGTCATTTGAAATTAAAGCCAAAGATAGCAGATGGTTAATAACAGAATCCTTAATTGTTCTGCAGAGATACATAAAACAGAAGATGCTACTTTGATTTATGGAAACTCTTGGTTCTCAGCACAGCTTTAAATATCTCCTTAGGCTCTTTTACAAATTGTAACAGAACTTCTCTTGATTAAAACTCTACTTAGTATGTTGCAACTCTTGTCAACTCCAAATTTGGGTAGGTAATTCTGAGTAATGTGAAATCCAGTTATTTGAATTACTTTCCTATATTTCTTTTCTTTGGATCTTAATTTTTTAATTTGATAGACTATTTTTTCTTTTATTTGTTGCTTTTATTTTATGTGTATGAGTGTATTACCTGCATGTATGTAAGCGCACTTATATTGTACAATGCCAGCAGAAGTTGTCAGATGAAGGCATCAGATCTCCTGGAACTGGACTTGCAGACAGCTGTTATTTGCCACTTGCTTGCTGGGAACCAGACCTAGAGAAAGAGCAGCCAATGCTGTTAACCAGTAAGACATCTTTCCAGCCTCCTGATAGACTAATCTTAATCAAATGGATGTAAAAGGTGTAGTCTCTCTCTCTCTCTCTCTCTCTCTCTCTCTCTCTCTCTCTCTCAGTCTATAAAGTTTTCTTGTACTCTAGTTCCCCTGTGATTTGTATATGTGGTTAACATTGAGACAGTTCAATCTTGACCCACTCTTAAAATTCTTCCAAAATTTGAGCAAATAATGAATGCTTTCTTCCACCTAAATATGACAGAGTCAAAATATTCAACTGGGTTTATATAGATTTTAAAGGCATAGATCCTGGGAATTGTCCCAATCTTCCATAAAACTTGGGTTTGTCAGAGTAATGGCTGGCCTGAGAACTGACTGATTTGTTTTGTAGCATTAACATCTTAGAGTGAGTTTCTAAAAGTTGGGGGGCTGATAAGCTATGCAACAAGAGCTCATAGTCATGAAAAAAGAGGTATTAGTTCTCCAAGGGAGTCACATTTCCTGACTCTACATTCCTGAATGTGGGCTCTACAACTTTTCAGAGGTATAGGGCTATACGAAGTTCTTTTATTGTTGTTTGGTTTTAATTTTTTTTTTTTAGAATATCATACAGGAATGTTGTATTTGCTTTATTTCTTCCCCATATTCTCCCAACTCCCTCTAAATTTCTTGACCTTTTTTTTTGGTCTTTTCGAGACAGGGTCTCCCTGTAGCCCCAGCTGTCCTGGAATTCACTCTGTAGACCAGACTTCTTTTTAATTATTATTTTTGCATATACATACATACAAACATTTATAAATATACATATGCATACACACATGTGTTACACTGAATCCATTTAGTGGTGTTCATGTATAAATACCTTGATTTATGGCTGCCCATTTGGGATTAGGTAACCTCCCAGGGAGCTACTCCCTGGAGAAAGCTGACTCTCTATCAGTATCCATTGGTTGCCTGCAGCTCTTCATCATAAAATGGGACCTCCATGATATTTTCCCCCATTTACCTTGGCAAGTCAACTGGATTTGTCATTATATAGATCTTGGTAGAATATCATACTGTGGCAATTTCATTGTGGACGCAGCTAGCCTATCATATGTAGAATGCATTAACAAGCAATAACTGCCCTGTTCCTCTGGATCTCACTTTCTTTATCCCTCGTTTCTGTGATGTTTTCTGAGCCATAGGTGTAGAGGTTCCAATACGATGTGACCTAGGGCTGGGCATCTCACAGTCACTTGTTCTCTGTATTTGATCAGTTCTGGAAATTTAGTGGTCAGCTGTGGCAAAAAGGAAGCTTCTTTAATGAGTTGTGAGAGACACACTTGTCTGTATATATAAGGATATGTATTTAGAATATAGGAAGAAATTAAGTAAATCTAGAGAATTGACAGAAGTAGGTTCTTCTCTAGGGTCTGTGACCTCTCCAGCCATGTGTCCTTGGTTATGATTACCATCCTATTGAGTGGTTCTTAAGTCCAATTAGACAGCTCTTGATGACCTCCAAGATAGAAGTGTCATCATTGGACCAATAAAGATAGTTTGCTGTGCTTTGCACCTCAGTAGGATTATTGACTGATTTTCTCTCTTGGCCACTTGTGTAGTTTCCTCTGAGGCTGTGAGAGCTAGTCTTCAGGGAGGAGGTTTCCTGTCAGTTCCAGGTTAATTGCTCCAACACTATGTCTGAAGAATGTTGGGTTTTACCTTCAAGTTCTGTGAGGCAATCAAGGGCTGTGTCAGTCTCTTTTTTTTCCACATAAAACCTTGTTTATTTAACAAATTTCATACACATTTACAGTAAGAGAAAAGGGACAGCATATTGTACAATATTTGAGACAGTATGTAAATGTGCAAAAATGCAATGAGATGTGAAAATTTTTGGCTTATGTAAGCTGGGTTGAAACTAGGGTCTCATGAATGCTAAGCATTATACTCTAACACTGGGATACTCTCCCAACCCAGTTATTATGCTTAATATAAAGTGCACCTAGTGTAATTACGCTAAGTCCCATCACAGGCATTTTCCATTAATACAAAATACTCAAATATATAAATAAATACAAGGGAATGTTCTGCATAATACAGGCTGTTTAAGAAACATGCCTAGGGGCTGGAGAGACAAGTTCCAGAGGCCAAGAGTTCTGTTCCCATTATCCATATCAGGTGGCTTCCAATCACCTGTAACTCTAGCTCCAGGGGACCCTATGCCCTTTTCTGGTCTCCACAGGTACCTGTGCACACATGGCATGTAAACCCATACCAAAAATAACAAAGATTAAAAAAAAAACATGCCTGGCCCCATGTACTACACACCAATATGAACTCCCAAAGTCCAATTATAACAATAACAGATGTTCCCAGACACCAATGTGTTCTGATAGGCAATATTATCACTCACAATTTTGGTGTTTCCATTTGGAAATGAATATTCAAATAACAGAAACTAATAATTTTGCTTTGTTACTAACTTCTGAAACAAACCAAAATTGTTGAAAGCTTTCACACATCAACTCATCAACATTTAATTCTCAATTTGTTGCACAGGCTTTCTTTGTGTGAACATTTTGGAATGTTAAAGGATAAGTTCCCTTTGAAAGCTTATGAAGTGAATTAGCGATGGAGGGTTTGTATTGTAATCAAAACCAAGCATAATGGTTCAAGAAAGTATTCTTCAAATAAACTAAAAAGTATGTGTCAGTCTCTTGAACTATACTGACCTCAAACTCAAAGGGAGGTTTCCTTACCCTGGCACTATGATTTTGTTACATGGCCTTCAGCTATACACATACACTCCCATTTATATAAGTATTTTCCAGTAGACTTATTAAATACTACATCTCCTCTTTTATACCAGCTAAGCATTATTTATCCCCCTTTCCTCCCTCTGCCACTGTATAGTTTCCCCCCTCTTTTATTTCAGGTTTGTGATATATTTGAGCAAATTCAATACTTACCTAAATATTATGAGGAAACTAAAAGCTCTGACAATAGGTAGATATACCACAAAGCATCCATGTCACCATATCCATGGTTCCATAATATACCCGATGCCCACAAATAAGAAGAGTAGAGTTGTCAAATACACATATACATGGCTGGAGAGATCATAAATCCCAGAGAAAAACCTATCTCTGGAGAAATGAAACTTCTTACTGTGTGCTTAAATGCAGATATTTACATTTATACACAACTATATTGTACATCACTCATTGAAGAAGCTTCTTTTTGCAACATCCAGAGTCTTTTACAGATTTCCGCAACTGGTCATAACTATGTATATAGAGAGGCCCAGCCTTAAATGACACATTTACAATGAAATGTCTACCAAGGCTCATGGAACAGAGTGGAACAGGGATAGAGAGAATACTAGTGTATCCCTTAGCTCTCACCAGTGAAGCTTCCCCATGCAACAGAGTGAGATGCACACAGAAGGCCACAACTGGCCAAAGTATAGAGAAGAAGAGGCTGCCGAGTGCATTTCTCTGGATAGGACTCCTTTATTAAATCTTACCTACCCATGTCTCAGAGACCATTGTAAGAGTCAGGGTTGGTACATGAAAATAAGGAAACAGTCTTCTAGGCCTCTGAGAATTTCTGCAACTTAAAACAATGGTGTCACCATGCACAAGACCCAAGCTGACTCAACAGACAAAAACCCAGTATAGAACTGGAGAACTGTCAGCCCATGAAAGGAAACAGCCAGAATTGACCAGAGTCCAAGACAACAGCTCCAGAGAGAGTGGACTGTTTTGCTTCTCATCCACCTATGCCCCTTTCCTAAGCCTAGGGAACAATCTGCAGAAGAGGGGGCGTGGTAGAATGTAAGGGCTGCGATTGGGGTGAATGGTGAAACTACAGCAATGTAGTCTGGACACTCATTTGATCAACTTGATTGAACATACAACCCCTCACCCCCCGCTGGATGGTGGGGCTGTGCGGGTTTGGGCACAACAGCCTGCAAATTGGTTTCATATGAAGGATGCTTGTACTCATGGATCATCACTTATAGCTAAAAAATGAAAAAAAAAAACTGAGAGAAAGATGCAGGACAGTTATGGCAAAATGCATGATTTGGGATGGGGTGGGGGTATGGGGGAAGGGAAAGGGAAAGGGAAATATGCCTGATCTAAATTGGAAAATGATGTATGAAATGCACAAAGCACCAATAAAAAAAAAAAAAAGAAAAGAAAAGAACTGGAGAAGTGGGCAGCAGGCTCCAACCTTAGCTGTGGAACTATTGGCAACTAATTACTGCTGGGTGAGGGAGAATAGATCTTCTTTAAGGAAGTGACTCTAGATACACTGACTGGACTCCAGTAGATGAACTTGCACCAAGGGACATCTAGGGACTATAGTTTGATCAGATGGGACTTAACGTATATGGCAGAATGCATGAAATCCAGACTGGGGTTCTAGAGGGGCTCAGATTGGGGAGGGGGGCCTACATATTATAAATATTTATTATATGACATGCATAAATATCAATAAAATATTTGTTAATAAACAAATGCAAAACTCTAATTTGGAGATAAATGCCCTTTGGATTAATTCACTGGATTAATTAATTCACTGGATTAATCCCATGGCATGGAATAGCTTTGTTGTTATCTAAAGATTATTAGTTGCATGGATCAGAGCGTTGAAGGTGGTGAATGACTAATTTGTTTTAGCAAGACGGGACTGGAGAGATGGCCTAGCGGTTGGGAGCACCAAATGCTCTTGCAGAGGACCCGGGTTCGATCCCCAGCGTCCACATGGTGGCTAAGAACCGTCTTTAACTCCAATTCCAGGAGAACTCCAGTTCCAAGGGAATCCAAGACCCTCTTCTGACCTCTGCAGCATTGCAGGACATGGGTGCGCAGACATACATGCAGACAGTACAATCATACACATAAAAAAATAAATAAAATTAAAAAAATTGTTTTAGCAAGAACATTCCTGTTTTGAACTGGATGTATGAACTCTTTAGACTGTTAACCATTCTTTACACCTGTTTCTACTTGTTCTGATTGTGAGGTCACAAAGTGTTGGAGTTTTCATTTTCTGCCCAGCATCAGTGTTACATTGAGGGAAATGCTTTGATTGTCACTATTCTAGCACTTTGTTATAATTTCAGTTTATTTTATTCTGAATTTATACTTATGTTTGAACTTAATAGTTCTTCTCACTTTATGTTTTAACAAGTAAGATTTCTCATGTTAAAAGTTTAGAAAATGACCACGTAAAATAGCAATTGTACCAAGATTATACATGATAGTATTAAAGCCTAGCTGGATCTTTATTACATTTGTAACTATTGCAATATGTCCCCATGAGTTCATGTAGGTGACCTTCTATATTTTAGAGAAGTTACAACATTGTCAAACTGCAGTGACATACTGCATTTCTATTGATGTTGTGTATGCATGCAATCTATAGATTCTGGAACAGAGGTGCAAAGTTTTCTTGTAAAGCATATCACATTAGACCTTCCATGAGTTCTATTACCTGTGATTAGTTCATTTTCTCCTTTACCTTCTGCTCCAACTCTGGCCCTCTTTGCCTATGCCATACAAAGGAGATCACCTGAGCCCTGCTGTGAACTTATGATATCATTTTGTGCTGACACCTTGTACCCTTAGTATACTTTATTCTTTTCTAGCATAGATTCTATGTTTTGTGTCAATTAATACTACTTACTACTAAATATTACCCATTGCAAATATTCTCAATCATCTTTTGTCTTTCTTTTGGTGCTGTCAATAAAAATACCCTCTACTTCTTGTGAGCTAGCACCAGAATTTGCTGAATATTGTTGGAGAAAAAAACCTGTTGATCTCCTCAACAATGCCTAGCCACCAGCTTTGGAATAGTACTTCAGTTCCTTTATAAATTTGCTTTCTTATGCCAGCATTTTAGTTCATAGCTTACCGAACCTTGTACATTGTATTTTAGAAATCTCATCAGATTGACTTGGCTCCATTGGTAAGACAGAATCTTCCTTTTATGAAGGCTTTCTCCTGCCATTACCAAATCTGTATACTTGTAAGCCTGTGTGTCCATCTTCTTCCATGGTCTTAAGGGAGGAAAGTGTCTCTCTTATTAGTGGCCAGTATATCTGGACTTGAGTTTATCAAATTGCTCTTTCTTCTTGTCAAGGACTTTTCTCCCTCTGTCATCTCCAATCTGCCTTGCATCAATGGCTTTCCACTCTCAAATGACATGTCCTAATGGACCATTTGGGCAGCACTATCCACCAGTTTAAACCATGAAGCTTTAAGGTCTTTGTGTTTCTGCTTTTGGTGACAGTTGTTTGCATTTTCTGTCTGTACTTTTATTTTTTTTGGTATCCTACCTCTGCCTAACTTCATCTCTAGCATCTTAATTGGTAGTAGATGAGTTAACAAGAACCTTTGTTTCTACTCATTTTTGTATTATTTTATTTTTTAAATATATTTGTATTGAAATTTTGTGATTTCATAGAATACATCTTAATCATATTAGGTCCCCTCTTCCCTGTCCACACCTCCTTTATCCAGCCCACAGAACTTCATGCATTTTGTCATGGTAAAGCCTATTGAGTCAAGTTTGTGTATACAAATGTTTTTAATTTTTTTGAGAGTTTCATAGACAGGTATTATATTGGCGATATTTCTGCCCCTTCCAGTCCTCTCCCAAGTCCTCCCATGTATTACTTAGAACCTCAAAATTTCTTGTCCTCTGCTTGGATTATTATTGTTACATATAGACACATAAATATATTTGTAAGCACATAAATATGCGTGTGTGCACTGAGTTGATTTAAGGAGTGCTTCTGTGTAGCTTTGTCAACCTGAATTTAGAGTTCAAGTGAGAGAAAAATTTAACCTCTTACAGTTTTAGAAGTCAAAAGTCCAAATATCAGCAGGGTGTGTTTCTCCTGCGTTCCGTCAGGGAGGCTCTACAGGACATCCGGTCCTTACATTTTCCTTCTTGTAGGAAGCACTCTCATTCTTGGGTTGGTGTGCACATCACATTCCTGTTGTTCAACATCTCCTGACTATGGTTCCTTTTGGAGCTCTCTTCGGAAGAGCTTTGAGCCATATTATGCCCATCCTGAAACTGGCTCATCTCCCATCTCAGGAACACTAATTTAATCTTATCTGAAAGTCATGTTTGCAATGATGGTAGAATTCAGAGGTTCCTGAGATTGCTAGAGAGCTTATTTGCTGGAGCAGGAGGAGTCCACACTGAGCCTACCACAGTGTCTTTGTTTTGAGACAGGGTCTCATAGTGTAGCCCCAGCTGGCCTGGAACTGCTATATAGACCATCAGACCACAGGCTGACCTCAATTTCATAGCAATCCACTTCCATCTGCCTCCTGATTGCTGGGATTAATGGCACTACCACCATACCAAGCCTACCAGAGTGTTCTAAATGACCTTTGAGGTCAGATTAAAAGCTTAATGTTCTGTTGTTGTGTCTTATTCTACACTAAGTAGGAAGGAGATATGGTATAGAAAGGCCTGAACAAAAGGTGTTTAAGGGTCAAGCTTCAAGGTGATAATTAATATTTTCCCATATCTGTCTACTGCATTTTATATACCCATTTTTATTTAACTTTAAAATAAAAACAAAAATGGGAAATATACTCAATTTCTGTGTTCAGGAAGAAGCCAGTTTGATGATCTGCTGGGAGTTTCTGTTATGTTATTCAGGATAATTTTTTTTTTATCATAGACATGAGTTTTAATCTTTCACTTCCAATCTCTCCCAATAATGAGCATGTGGTTTGGGCTCTATTTGTTAAGTGTTTCCTCTATTCATTCGTTTCCCATGGTTGCCATTATTTACTTATTGACTCAAAACAAATTACTGAGAACACTTTCTAGATACCAGGGACTATATAAAACAGAAAGACTGATTTTATCTTCTTGTGTAACACATACTATTGGGTTGTTGTGAAGAAGAGATTAGAAAAAAATAAAGACCCTATGCAGATTTAGGAATCAGAATGTGTTCTGCAGTCGAGGCTTTGTTGTTACATAGAAGTTGAGAAGGATTTGATACCTCAGTAAGCAGCATAATGGACTGAGTAGATATAATGTCTGGGGGAGAGGGAAAAATCAGCAAAGTTTCTTCTATTACAAATTTTTAAATTAGACAGGGGCTATCAAGATGGATCATCAGGCAAGTATGAATGGAGCTAAGCTGATGACTTGTGTTTTACCCCTTGGCCTCACAAGGTGTAAGGAGAGAACTAAGCTCTGCAAGTTGTTCTCTGACTTCCATGTATATGGTGGTATATCCATGTACATACTTAAAGAGAGTGTACATGCATGTGTTCAGACACATATATAGATGAACAGCTACCTACCTACCTAAACAAATAATAAATAAATAAATAAATAAACAAACAAACTATGCCACATGGATGTGGGCATAAGATTTGGAAAACAAGTAGAAAATTGTTGGAAATAAGATGATGGCTTGATTTTTAAAAATGCTAAGAATGTGAGGAAGCTGGAACACTCAAGCTGATATGACAGACTCTTGGACCCAGGCATTTGAGACCAAATAGTATATGAATCTGGTCCTATAGCTCTAGGATCAAGAATTGTAGGCAAAATAAAATCTTCAGAGTTGACTGACAGATAAAGCACACGGAAGAGGAAGGGAAGGCCACTGATAAACACTGAGAAAGGACAAAGCTTAAGGCTAGGACCTCTAAGTCGTTGCTATAGAGAGTGAGATAGAATGTATTTAAATTTGTCTAAGCTCGATGGTCTCCATTTAACTACTCAGCACTGCTATTTAGTGTGAACACAACTGTGCACCATTGACTGTTAATTTTGTAAATAAAATTTTATTTGCCCAATAATTTATTTTCTAGTCTCATATTACAAAGTTTAATGTGCCAGATTTGACCCAAGGAGCTTTGGTTTATGGGCTCTGGAGGATTGAAAAGTAGCATTAGAGCCAGGAAAGGACAAGGGAGGAAAATGAGGCATCAGAGAATCCAAGAGAAGAGGGTGCTTTACAGGGGAGCAGTTTACAGCTTTAAATATAACAGGAGGCATTACGACTTTAAGATCAATTTAACAATCTTCGACTGACATCAACTTTAATTATATCCAAGAATAAATGAATATTTTTGGTTTTTAGATGAAAATTTAAAAATTTGGAAGCCTAATTATACTTAACCATCCATTTTACAATCTTTAAAAAATATTCTCTCTCTCTCTCTCTCTCTCTCTCTCTCTCTCTCTCTTCTATGGTAGGTAGGGAGCATATGTGTATGTGCATGCCTCTGCACACATGTGACGGGTAGACAACAGGTGTCTTGTCACTCTGCATTATTTCTTTGAAACTGGGCGTCTTTGGAATTTGTAGCTAGTCTACTGGTGACTAGAAAGCCCAAGTGGTTTTCCTATCTCCATCTCCCCAGAGCTGCAGTGCTGGTGTTATACCTGCATGGCCATACCAGCTTTTTTTTTTTTCAAAGCCAATATTTGTTGAAGCTTTGTGCATTTCATACAAAATTTCCAATCAAATCTAGACCCATGGCCCCTTCCTTGCCCCCTCACCCCACCAGAGCTCATGCATCCTGCCAAACATGTCTTTCATCTTTTTCTCAGTCTCGTTTTAAAATGTTCAATGCAGAAGTTTACTGTTTCTAGCAGAGGTTCCCCACTTCAGTCAGTTCTTTGACCCAGCTCTTCTGCTCTTGTTGTTGTTTTATTATCTCTCCAATTTGCATCACTCCAAAATATGTACATATGCATGCCACATATATCGTAGGTTTTAGAGTCTTCAGCTTATGATTTTTTTCTTTATTAGGCTGAAAGATGTCATGTTTGAAGGCTCTTTGGTGGCAAGCCCAGACCACCATCAGTCCTGCCCTTGTGTTCCACACTGGGGTTTTCTCTTCCCATGATCACCAAATGAGATGAAGTAAGCACCATGTCCTGTCTTGATCTTCCTGTACTGGTCTCTGTGATACAACCTGGGTAGTCCAACAATGGCAGTCTATACTCTGAAGAGGCTGAAACCTCAGTAGTAGCTCAATCCACAAGCTGGATGTATCAGCGGACCCCTCACACCAGCTTTTTATATGGGTGCTGGAGATTTGAACTCAGGTCCAAGGACTCTTACTAGTGGAACCATTTCCCAACCTCTATTTTACAATCCTAATTTATATTGCTTTGTGGATATCATGTAAAAATACATGTGTTCTCTTTCTGTCATCTTTTACTGTTGTTTTGTTTTGAGGGCGTGAAGATAGGGTCATGCTAAATTGCCCACATTGGTGTGCATGTACTAGTGTTGAATAAATAATCCCTCCATCTCATGTCCTAGAGTAGCAGAGAGTAAGGTACGCACTGCTTCCAGCCATTTATATTTTGATTATATCTGTGAAGTAGTTTTTAGTTAAGAAAAGAAAAAGACATGAATGTAGATGTGGATGTGCATTTATAGAACATGTGGAAGAGAAGGGGAGCCAGAGATGAGATGAGGCAGGATCTGAATCCCAAGACTTTCCAAATCTACTATTTGATTCACTGCCAGCTTGATAATTTTTGGTTCAAGTTGATTTCATAAGACCCATGTCTCTCATATTTCCTGCGACTTACCAAGTCAGAGCATACAAGTCCTGTGCCTTCATAAGAACAAATACACGTTTGCTATATATTTTTTTCTTTGTTAAGTGTCAGTCAATTTTGGTTTTAATGGCTGCCTGCTAGCATTTAAATCCTGATTTTCTTTCCATAGTTAACCCTAGACATTTGTAGAAACTGTCTTTTTATTCTTTCTACCTCTAAAGCTAGGTCCTTTTGTGATTGTAAACTTGTGTTACTGTGGTATGGGGGGTGTTGCAGGCATACAGTTGATACAATGTGTATATAGAGGTCAGAGGGCAACTTTCAGTTCATTCTCCCTTTCACTGTGAGTTGTAAGGATTACAACTGCTTTTACTCACTGAACCCAGTCCTACCACTGTCTTCTTGAATATTTTGACCATTGTGTTTTTGTTAGTTCTATAAGATGTTTTTCTTTATATCTAATCTTTTATCCGATTTTCTATTTATTTTTTATAATTATTACGTCACAATATTTTCCCTTTTATGACTGAGTCTGTTTTCTCTCGCGATAACCTCATCCTCATTGTAACTTTCCATAAGCAAATTCCAATTCGATTTAACTAGTTTTGTTATTTACATTCTTAGGTAATTTCACTTATTTTCCTTTTCATATCAATTTATGAGAGTTTGTTACTTTTCCTTTCATGTTGTCCTGTATCTTTTAAAAATCACATTTATGAGCTTTTGGTCTCACAGTCTCATACATATCCACTAATTTTCTAGACCTTCTCCCCACCTACTTTCATTTTCCTTCCAGCAGTTCCCTCTCATCCCTGTAAATCTCTTTCCTCTATTTACTGGTTTTGGTTGGGTTTGATGTCCCACAGAGTTTAATCAGGGACTTCTGTGAGATCCTGAGTTTGGAATTAATGACCCATCGGACCCTGATGGGCTGACTAATGGGTATACAGCTGGTTACTATATGCCTCCCCTTCTCCCAGAATCTGTTAGCTGCCTATAGATTTGAAGTATGTGGTAGGACCACTTCCCTGTCAAACTTTTGCAAACAAATATAAGTGATTCAATTGTTTTGGTGAGTTATGGTTTAAATCCTCTAAAAGTTTTCCTACACACACACACACACACACACACACACACACACACACACACACGAGTCACAGAAGTTTGTTTCATGGTTCTCTCCTTTGTTTTCCTATTCAGCCATCTTTGAATTAATAAGGGCTAAACATTCTGCCTGTGGAGTAAGAGACACTATGGTGTAAGTAGTTAGCTTCACTGTCCTATTGAGTTTTAAGTTTTAATATAATACTTTTAAAAAAGATTTTAATCTAGACACCAGGGTTCTATGTAAGATTTTCTTTTAACTAGAGTAAAAGTTATGGTGTTGAGATAGAGATCCAAAAATGTTGTTACTTAAATAGATACTAGTCGTATTCTCCCATAGCAGTCTGGAGGGTGTTATGGAGTCTGGCTGGGCTCTTCCCCTGGGGAATTGCTCTATTATCTAGTGTTCTGGATAACTTTAGTATCAACTTTCACACCTGGGTTGAGGGCATCTTAATTGAGGAATTTCCTCCACTGGATTGGCCTGTGGCCATATCTGAAGGGTATTTTCTTGATTGTTGAGTAATATGGGAGTTCCTGGTCTACTGTGGGCAGGTGGACCCCTGGGCAGGTGCTCCTTTATTGTATAAGAAAGCAGGTTGATCATGGAACAGGGGAGTAAGCCAGTACACAGCCTTCCTCCATGGCCTGTGTTTCAGCTCCTGCCTCCAGGTTCCTGCTCTGAATTCTTACATTGGGCTCCCTAAGTGATGAACTCTGACCTGGGATGTAAGCTGAATAAATCTTTTCCTCCCCAAGAAGGTATTGGTTAGAATGTTTTGTCACAGCAATTGAAGGTAAACTACAGCATCTAGTATCTATCCTTTTTTTTTAATGTCTCTTTCCTCTGTCAGGTGAGAGCTAGGACACTGTCTCAACATGATCCCATCTGTCAGACCACAGTGCAATAAAGCTCAATATCAACACCAGGATAAGCCCAACTATCTACAAGAACACATGGAAACTAAATGACACACTCGTGAATAATGAATGGGTCAAGAAATAAATAAATAAGTAAATAAATAAAAGCATTCCTGGAACTAAATGAAAATGACAACACAATACAACAAAACCTATGAGATACTTTAAATGCAGTCCTAAGAGGGAAGTTTATAGATCTGGGTGCCTACATAAAAAAAAAAAAAAAAAAAAAAAAAAAAAAAAAACAGATGATCTAACACTGCAGCTAAAAATACTTGAGAAACAACAATAAATGAACCCCAAACCCAACAGACAGGAAGAAATGACAAAAATCAGAGCAGAAATCAATGGAATAGAAACAAAAAAATATACAAAGAATCAATGAATCCAAAAGATGGTTTGTTAAAAGGATAAACAAGATAGAAAGACCTCTGGCTCAGTTAACCAAAAGAAAATAAAAAGAGCAAGCCCAAATCAATAGAATTAGTGATGAAAAGGAAAACATCACAATTTACAACAAAAAGATCCAGACAGGAATACTTCAAAAACCTATACTCTACTAAATTTGAAAACTTCAGAGAAATGGATGAATATCTGAAATCCTGGAACTCACCAAAGCTTAAACAAGATGAGATTAACAGTTTAAATATACCCATAATATTTGAGGAAATTGAAAATGTAATAAAAAAAAACCCTCCCAACCAAAAAAAAAAAAAAAAAAAAAAGGCCAGGCCCAGTTGGTTTCACATCAGAGTTCTATAAAACATTTAAAAAGAACTTACAAAAATTACTACTCCAACTGTTCAGAAGGATACAAACAGAGAGAAATCTCCCAAATTCCTTCTATGAAGCCAGCATTGCCCTAATACCCAAACCAGGCAAAGATACAACCAAAAAACTAAACTGTAGGCCCAGCTCATCAATGAACATAGATGCAAAAATAATCAGAAAAATACTTGCAAACCACATTCAGACCCACATAAAAAAAATCATTCGTCATCACCAAGTTGGATACATACCAGCGATGCAGGGATAGTTCAACATACATAAATCAACAAATATCATTAAACATATAAATGGACTGAAAAACGACAACAACAAAAAATTACAGGATCATCTCAATTGACACAGAAAAGGCCTTGGATAAAATCCAGCATCCCTTCATTTTTAAAGTTCTAGAGGGAATTGGACTGGAGGGAACATTCCTCAACATAATCAAAGCCATATACAACAAACCCACAGCCAACATCACCTTAAATGGAGAGAAGTTAGAAGCATTCCCCTTAAAGTCAGGAACCTAGAAAGGCTGCCCCCTATCCTACCACCACTCCTCTTTAATATAGTGCTTGAAACGCTTGAGAGGGCAATAAGGAAAGAAAAGGAAATTAAAGGAGTACTAACTGGAAAAGAGGAAGTCAAGCTATCCCTTTTGATAGAGGATAGGATTGTTTACCAAAGGAATGCTAAAAATTCTGCCAGAAAACTCCTAGAAATGATACTTTCAGAAAAGTGGTGGGATATAAAATTAACCTAGAAAAATCAATAGCCTTTCTTTACACCAACAACAAGCAACAGGAGAAGGAATATAAGAAGACATTCCCACTCACAATAGCCTCAAAAACAGTAAAATACCTAGGAATGAACCTAACCAAAGACACCAAAGATCTCTACAACAAAAATTTTAAACCCCCGAAGAAGACATCAGAAGATAGAAAGACCTCCCATGATCATGGATGGGGGAAAAATTAATATAGTAAAAATGTCCATTCTACCCAAATTAATATGAAGATTCAATGCAATCCCAATTAAAATCCCCAAGAGTTTCTTCATGGACTTGAAAAAAAATCCTTAAATTCATATGGAAAAACAAAAGACCCTGAATAGAGAAAGGAACCCGGAACTAAAAGACATATACGGGGGGAACACTATACCAGACTTCAAACTATATTACAGGGCTATAGTCATAAAAACAGCCTGGAACTGGCACAAAAACAGACCTGTAGACCAATGGAACAAAATTGAAGAATCAAACGAGCTCATACAATTTCAGCCACCTCATATTTGACAAAGGAGCCAAGAAGACGATGGAGGAAAGACAGCATCTTCAGCAAATGGTGTTGGCAAAACTGGATCACCACTTGTAGAAGAATAAAATTAAATCCCTACCTCTCACCCTGTACTAAAATCAACTCCAAATGGATCAAAGACCTCAGTGTGAAACCCAGAACTCTGAGGGTGATAGAAAGAAATGTTGCAGCAACCTACAAAACATAGGGGTAGGAAAAGACTTTCTAACTCAAACAGCAGCTGCACAGGAAATAAGGACAATTGACAAGTAGGACCTCATAAAACCCAAAAGCTCCTGTACAGTGAAAGAAACAATCAGTGAAGGGAAAACCCACAGAGTGGGAGGAAACCTCCACTACTGATACATCTGACAGATCATTAACTTCCAGAATATATAAACTACGCAAAAAACAGAAGAAAACAAATGACCCTCTCAAGGGATTGGAGTAAAGAGCTGAACAGAGACTTCACAAATGAGGAAGTAAAAATGGCTGAGAAACATCTTAAAAAGAGTTCAACATCACTAATAATTAAGGAAATGCAAATAAAAACCATTTGAAGATATCATCTCACTCCAATAAGACTGGCTAGAATCAAGAAAACACATGATAGCAAATGCTGGAGAGGTTGTGGGGAAAGGGGAACACTCATCCACTCCTGGTGGGAATGTAAACGTGTACAACCACTATGGAAATCAGTGTGGAGAACCCTTAACAGTCTGAAAATGAGCCTACCACCTGACCCAGTCATACCACTCCTGGGTGGTATACCCATAAGACTCATCCTACCGCAGAGATACATGTGCCGCCATGTTTATTGTAACTCTCTTCACAATAGTAAAAAGTTGGAACAAACCCAAGTGCCCCTCAACTGATGAGTGGATAGAGAAAATGTGATAGATTTACCCTGTGGTGTTCTATGCAGCAGTAAAGAAAGATGACATCATGAACTCTGCAGGTAAATGGATGGAACTAGAAGATATTATGCTAACTGAGGTAACACAGTCCCAGAAAAACAAATGATGAATGGTATCCTTTATCTGTGGATGCTGACATCAAGTAAGGCAAACTGAGTAACATTAATGTTATATTTTTCTTTATCTAAAAGCAACTGAGCTCTTAGAATGTGAATCCCTTAATGGGCCCTAGAATTAATTTACTACCTGTTTTCAGACTTTGTAATTTTGGTACAAGAGTGGAGGGTATGTTTGTATATTTTAGAGCAATATAAAATTAAAAGGGAAAAATGTGAATCCTGAAATATGATTTGGAAATAACATATAGTTTATTTTCAGATGACATGATTTTAGTACATGTGTGAGATACATAAATGCATATGGTGAGACAATATGGATTGGAGGGAACAATGACAAGAATTGGGAGAGGTAACTTACTGAAGCAGTAGAGCTCCACCCCCCCCCAAATAATCCTCTGCTTTGAAGAACTTCGAAAAGACTCAGAAGGGGAAACAGGACATGTCTGGCAGACTGCATGAACTTGGGAGGGACGGGGGGCATGGAGGGGGAAATGAGTCTGGATTGAACTGAGAAGTGATGTATGAAATTCATAAAACTTCAATAAAAGATTAAAGGAGCCAACAACAGATATCCTAGGAAACAAATCAGATATATAATTAGTTATATAAAGTTAACAAAAATCAAAACAGTGCTACATTTCTAAACTTAAAAATTATTTAACAAAATTTATCTAATCGATAAGTTGTCATGGTGGCATGTTTTAAAATAAACAATAATTTAATTAGTATGAAATTTTATTGAAATAGGTATTAATCAGAATATTTTGGTAACGTTAAATATATAGATATTCAATTAAGCAGAATAAGGAATTTGGAAACAGAACTAAGAATTATGAGAAGTATAATTTGAGAAGTATAACATACAGAAATGCTCATGAAATCCCAACTATGCTCAAAATGCTGTGTACCACTCCAAGAAGCTTCCCAAAGCTACTTTGTAATCTCACCTCTATCTCTAGGTCTTTAAGGTCAGCTTTCTATTATAGTAGCCTGTTTTCCCTCACTGTAAATTTTTCTCACATGGGTACAGTCTTGGTATATTTTGCGAAAGTCATAAAAGTTCACAATTTTCTTTGATCACAGAGACTCTCACCTTCCTTACTCTCCTTTGTCCATTTCCGTGCTAAACCCTGTCTTCTTCCCAGCTCATCTCTCTCTAGTTTTCCTGTCTTTTTCATGTGACTCACTGAGATTAATTACTGTTGCTTGTGTGACCATTGAAAAGGCACTATTTGGAGTTCAGACAACCTAACATCAGCTATTCTCAGAGGAAAATGACCACCCCTCATAACCAGTTGATCGTCTCAAGGAGGGGATGGGACCTCATGAGCACCCTCCCTCATCCATGATGGAAAGTTGATGGAACCAACCTTGTCTTATGCAGGTCACCAAAGCAGCTGCGAGTTCCTCAGGAAGGTATGAGGAGCTGGCTCTATACTTGATAGAAGGTTGAAGGACCCTGTCTTCTATGGATAATAAAAGCCGTGTGTCTAGATTGCAAGACTTTGCTTATCCAGAAGTCAGCAATTTCATAGCACCCATCTTGGCTCCTACCTTTTAGTTTTTCCTCTGTGGAGCTTGGAGAGGATGAGAAGAATGTCTTGTTTATGTTGTGTCTTATAACATTTCAAGTTTACTTTTTTCTTTTCTGTAAATTTCATTTGACTTGGGCTCAGATGATTGTATCACTGCAGATAAAGTAGACTGGTAACTAGCTGTCCTTCTTCCTGGTATGGGTACCATTGTTTCACTTGCTTTCTTGCCCTGGTTGTCCCTCTAGCTTGAGGATGAAATGGATAGAGCAACTCTGGTCTTATGGTAGCAGGACATTTCATCTTTGACCGTCATATTCCCCTATGTTGGATGTGTGTTGCATAGGTTCTTTATCTGAATTGAAGCCTTTCCTGTCTCTTATTCTAAGAGAAGATCAATCAGGAATGGTTATTTGATTTAGTCAATTGCTTCATTTGAAGATAGTGTTTACTAGCGCTTTATATTTGAATGTCAAACCAAACATACTTTGTTGAAATTAAAAGCTGCTCAGTCATGATATCATTTCTGTAATCTAGTTTTGGGTTTTATATGGTACCTTTCACTAGGCATTTGGACTGTTATTTTCTTATAACACTTCTGTGGTTTTTCTTTTCAGTACTAATATCTTACAAGTGAGTTGGAAATGGTCCTCCACTGTGTTCACAGGCATCTGAATTGGTTGAATTCATCAGTCAATCCATATTACTCAAGAATTTTCAAGTTGTGGTAAAACTCTTATTATATGTTTACTGTATATAGGAATGTTCATGTGCTTCATGAATCATCTTTGGTAGTTGTATTTTTCTAGGAATTTACCCGTTTCATTTAAGTGCTTAAATTTATTGACAAATCTTATTCATAGTGTGACTTGAAGGTCCTTATAATAATACTTGTGGATCTGAAATCTACAGTGATATAACAGTCCTGATTACTGATATTTCACAGTTCAGTTCTTGTTTCCTGAGCAAGCTGGCTCCAGGGTTATTAATCATGCAGTGTTTCCCGAGGAAGCATGTTTTCTTACTTGACTTTTATTTTTTTGAATGACTTTAATTCTTGCTCATTGCTTTTCTAATTTTATATAGCTTCTTAAAGTAAGAACTAGAGTATGGATTTGAAATCTCTGTACCTTTTTATTACAGGCATTTAATTCTGTGCAATATTCTCTATACACTGGGTTATCTTTAGATTGTATAAATCACTCATTAAAATGTTCTTTAAATACTATATTATAGGTTATTTCATGTCTTATTTATATTAATTTTTTAGTGTTTAGTATTGAGTTATTTATTGAGTTAAAGCACAACATTTTCTTAACATTTAATTTACAAATGGCCATAGATCCTAAAGATAATATTCTGTTTTTACATGATATATTTTCTAGTTTAATTCCATTTTGGTAAGGGAATATCCATTTTATGATGAAGCTATGTAAAGTTTTTCTTTTTTTTTATAGACTACCTTGGGAAATGTCCTCAGACAAGGGAGAGAATGTGTATTCTGTTTTTGTGTTCCTTGGTTCTAGTTCTTCAATGATCCCATTCTTGGGCACCCTTCTTTGCATTCTATTTTCTTGTACCTGTTTACTGAAATCTCTATAATTGCCTGTAAATTTATATTTCTTCCTGAAGCTGCATTGAATTTTGCTTTATAAATTATAAGATTTATCATTAGCTATAAAAAGATTTAGATTATATGTTCTCTTGATAAATTGACCCCCTTTTAGCATTATAAAATTCCTCTTTTAAATGCCTTTTCATTTTCACTGTTTACAATCTATAGTGCCTAATATTAAGATATTACTCAACTTTTAGCATGAGGTAACTTTTTCTAACCTTTCACTTTTAACATACTCATATCTTTATAGTCAACACGTGTATCATACAGGGAGCATATAAACATATCATGCAGTTTTATTTTCTCTGGAAATCTTCACCTTTGAATTGGAGTATTTATAACTTTTTTTTTATTGATGCTTTGTGTATTTCATACAACATTTTCCAATTCAGTTCAGGCATATATCCCCTTCCCTTCCCCCCACCCCACCCCTACCCATCCCAGATCATGCATTCTGCCATAAGTTTTCTGCATCTTTCTCTGCTTTTTTGTTTTGTTTTGTTTTCATTTTTTTAACAATAAGTGATAATTTGTGAGTACAAGCATCCTTCATGTAAAGCCCATTTGCAAGCAGTTGTGCCCAAACCCACACAGCTCATGGGTCCTACCATCCACCAGGGGGGGCTTGTATGTTCAATCAAGTTAATCAAATGAGTGTCCAGTCTATATTGTTGTAGTTTCACCATTAACCCCAATCGAAGCCCTTACATTCTACCACGCCCCCTCTTCCGCAGATTGTTCCCTAGGCTTAGAAAAGGGGCACAAGTGGATGAGAAGCAAAACACTCTACTTTCTCTGGAGCTGATGTCTTGGTCTCTAGTTAGTTCTGGCTGTTTTCTTTCATGGGCTGCCAGCTTGTCCACGTTTAACCTTTCGATCCTACTAATGAAGCACATGCAATTAGATATTTAGGTATTAAACAGTATAATATATAGCCTTTCGATCCTACTAATGAAGCACACACAATTAGATATATAGGTATTTAAACAGTACTAATTGTTATGGTAGGTTTCTTTGGTATAGACACAGATGTTTGGATGGTATGTTAATTCATGATTTACATTTTCTTCTGTTAGGTATGGCAGGGTCTTCGTGTGGTTTATAACATCTCCTAACCATTAAAGGATGTAAGCTTGTGGCATCAGCCGTGGGTTATTCCTCCAAGGAGAGAGCTAATAACATTTATATTTATTGTGATTTGTAAGACATGGAGGTGCAGCTGATCAGGGACCTTTCTCAGTTGTAAAGGATATGCTTCAGTTTTGATTATGAGTAATCAAATATATTGTGTATACATATTGTTATTTTTAGGAAGGCTAAACTTTTCAGCACATTATTTAATGACACTACATTCTTTAATTTTTTTGAAGCTATGTAAACTCTATTATCAGTTATAACAGATAAATTAGATATAAGCCATCAAGCCAAATGCTTAAAGAAATAAAGGACATCCCTGAATACCCTCCAAAGGATTTAACATTTAAACAGTTTACAATAGACAGCTCGTCCCGTCTCATCCTTACTTTGGCCAAGGGCCAATACCAGCCCTACAGGTGTCTCTAAACAAGCTATGTGCCCACATAAGGTTCATCTAATATATTAATGGGCAAAATATTTGTCATTGTACCTTAAAGTATGTTAATTGCATCATCTTTACAGACCTTGTTTCCCATTTTTAGGAATATGACTTGATATTTAAAGAATAGCTAATTTAAGGTGGATGCAGTTGTACACACCTTTAATCCCAGCACTCAGGAGGCAGAGGCAGTTGGATCTCTGTGGGATTGATGGAGGCCAGCCAGATACACATAGTGAGTTCTAGGCAAGCTACAACTAGAAGACTCTGTTTTAAAAAGGCCAAAAATTATATTTTCTATTTCTTATTATTTTATTATCTATTTTATGTTTTCTTTGTCTACTTGAGCATGTGATATTTTATTTTATTTTTTTTATTTTATTTATTTCCGTATGTGTATGAATGTATTGCCTGAATGCAAGTCTGTGCACCCGTGACGCGCAATGCCACGGAGGTCAGAAGAGGGTGTCGGATTCCCCTGGAACTCGAGTTCTCCTGGAATTGGAGTTTCAGACGGTTCTCGGCCACCATGTGGGTGCTGGGGATCGAACCCGGGTCCTCTGTAAGAGAGGCCGGCGCT
Organism: Rhizomys pruinosus; assembly: GCA_009823505.1. NCBI lineage: Eukaryota > Metazoa > Chordata > Mammalia > Rodentia > Spalacidae > Rhizomys > Rhizomys pruinosus. The sequence continues at coordinate 2,178,833 of VZQC01007984.1, forward strand.
CTTAACCGCTAGGCCATCTCTCCAGCCCCGCATGTGATATTTTAATACTTGTTATTATCCTCATTTTTCCAATTCTGTATCACATAACTGTTCTTAGTAAGTGTTAAGAATGTTTACTCTTTATCTTAGCCTATAGCCTCCTACTTCTTTAAATTCTTGTTCATTTTTTATTTACTTTAAAGCATTGTGAATTTTCCTCAGATGGGCACAAGAACATGATTAATTGTTCTGAGCTTTGTCTCATAACTATAGTCCGTGCAGTCCTCCTCTTTTCCCCACTGTTGAGACTCCTGTACCCATCTAGGGACTCTACCCATAGATTGTTCTCTAATACTTGCTGTTATAGGTGTGTCCGTGAAATCTAGTGAATTTTCTGCATTCTCCTTTCTGGGTCGTGTCCTGGGTTTGGTTAGTATTTTCGAATTCCTAATGCTACTCAGGACTCAGCTAAAGTCTTGCAGGGTAAATCTCAAGATTACTACAGCTCTGTGTATCTCTCCTTTCACTAGCACCCTGAAAACTATACCTCTTCTTCATAACTTCAGTAAACTCTTGGGTTTAACCTGAATTTCCTTTCTCTGAGTTTCACCTGAAAACTCTTTACAGGCATTAGTCTGGGGCAGTACATGTTCCATGGATTACTGTACTGTGCGGGATCTTCAAAGTTTGAAGCCTATTTTTCATATTTTGTTTTCCTGCCATTTAAGGTAGATGTAGAATCTGTATCTCTTAGTTTATCATGGATGGAAGTGGAAGTCCACATTTTGTCTTTGTATATTTGCTACGTGATATACGTTGTTTGACTGATAATTTGATTTTCTCCTATATGTTTTCTTTATTCACTGACTCCTGTGAGCTGTATATAATTGGATTCCTCACCTATTTTGACAATCTTTGCCTTTCATTTGGAGGGTTTATACCATTAGTGATTTAGTTACTGCTATGTTGATTGTCATATATGATATTCATTGTCATATATAATATTGATTGTCATATAAGATATTGTCATATATAATATTGATTGTTATATATAATATCTGTTTTCTCCAATTTCCCTGCCCTTTCTTTACTTTCCTATTGTGGTTTAGTTACATACTTGCAGTGTTCCAGTCTACTGGCCCTGTGGTTTTTAGACCACTTTGTTTTGTTGGGTTTTTAGTGGCTGCTGTATCATCATTCTTACTTTGCTGACAAATCTAGTGATTTTTATATGCACAATAGTCTAATCAACTTTTCTCAGTTATTGATTAACCTTTCCATATATATATATATATATATATATATATATTTACTGAATGTTTATGCATTTCATACATCTTAATATTATTTAAAGTCCTTCCCCTATCTATACCATTCCATAGCCTGCCCAATGGATTTTGTGCATTCTGTCCTATTTGTTAAGGCCCATCCTGTCAAGTTTGTGTGCCCACATGTCCCTCAGTGTGAGTTCACTCACTGGAGCCTGTTCAGCCTATCTAACATCACTCCTTCACTCAGCAGTGATCAGCTGACAATAGTTCCTTCACTGAAGTTGGGGCTTCCTGCCCATTTCTTCTTGATTAAAATTGAACAGGTTTAATAGGCAGTATTATTTATAATCTTAAATAATTAAATTTCCATATGGTATTTAAATCACATTTACAAATTTAATGATTTCAATTTTCTTTTTGAACGTTTAAAATTCCAAACAGCCTAACCTATAGTCCTTTCAAGGACACTTTCTCTAAATATTTAACTTTTAAGTAGGGTAAATTAAGCCTAGGACACTAAAGCAAATGTATTTGAAAATTATTTTAAAATGAGACTTATGTTACCTCTTTTATGTTTCACATATTTCACATATGATTCTGAAACCTAAATTCCCAGATGTAGAAATAAGCCATATTTTCCTTTAATTTGACACCAGTGTGTGTAATGCATATATGCTATTCTAACTCTCAAGGCGAAGTAGTTTTATGTTCCATTTTTATATATGTTAGATATTTGTATCTTTCAATACCAAAATGTTATTAATTTACCTGGTATCAGTAATTTTATCATGTTAGTGTATGAAGGGAGGAGGTAGAGGTTTAGATAGGTTTACTGTTTTTGTGGACACTGATCTCATGGCAGGACATGGGAACCTGATGTGTAGTCTAGACGCTTTCAAAATGATGGTACCCAACCAGAGTGTATGTACATCTTTTATTTTCTTGACAACTTCTGGATACACAGGCGATGCATAAGCCATTTCCATCAAGTGGATTGACTTTTACAGTGACTCTTGGATTTACAATTGCAAGGCTTGATTGGATGCAATTGTTCTCTTTATGCTTTATTGAAATTTAATAGCATCATATTTTGACATACAACTTTTTAATGGGATTCTGTTCCAATTTCACGTTCTTATTCTGTATTTTTTTGCTTTGTGAACTTCAGCAATTGCTTAATTTTTTGTGATCACATTTTTTTTTTCTTCTGCAAAATAAAGACAGTAAGAAAGCAGGGTAAGGAGATTACTGTGAACATTAGCTGATGCAGTACATACAGTGATCAGCCTAGGGGTGACAGACATTACATCTTAACTAAAATTGGTGTTATTACAAAAATTCTGCTACTAACCTTTCTTTGAGGCATGAAATTTGAGGTTTCTTTCCTGATGGAGGATCTAGATTTGTGAGGGCATCTTCATGGACATTCAGTCAAGGATTTTTAAACTCAGTGGCATATGGAGAATGGCTTTCTGTTAATTTGTACCATTTCTGGCAGACGACTCAGATAATCGCTGAAAAAAATGTATTGTGTTGTGTCAGAATATGGTGCTCATTGAATATCTATCCACACATAACTGCATTTGGCTTCTCTCATTACTGCTATGCATTTCCTGAATATAGTAGGTTAAAATGACCATGTGTATTTATTTGATTTGACTTTTTGAATTATTTTTACCACAATTGACATAACATCATTAATTAAAGTAATAAAAATATAAAAAATGAAGTAAAGTGTTGTTTTCTTAAATTATTAAAATTTTCTTGTTTATTTGGTAACAATGAAAAGTCAAAGCAATTGAATTATTGAAACAAGAGATATTTATGTTATAGTTTAAATATGTTGTGTTTTCAAAATCGCATACTTGCAGGCACATACATACATGCAGGCAAAGCATGCATACACATAAAATAAATAAGAAACAAATAGTAGCTATATAATAAAAAAACCTCTTTTCTCATCATTAGAAACTTTAGTAATTTTCAGTGAGAGTTCACACTTAATTCATGGGCACATACACAGGACACCAAGTATTTAACTTTCTAAACTCCCAGAATGATAGGTTTCTATGTCTGAGCAGGACATTAGGTGCAAAACCCATGTTCTTGACTTTTTATAGGAGTTAAAGGAAATAAGCTATCCAAATTAGCTGATCATGAAAATTGTACTGAAAAGAATCAGGTGTTAATTTGAAAACTTTCCTAACATAAACTATTGTGGATTCTATAGGAATCAATTCTGCAAAAGATGCTCTCTTTTTTCTTTTTTTTTTTTTTTTCACACTTTACTTTCTTGTCTCTTTCTGTGAGACAGGTTTTGCCTGTGTGATTTAGCCTGAACCTAAACATCTGGTTCTGCTTCAAGCTCTTTCTAAACCTGTATCAAGATGCCAACTATCCTGTAAAGGTTTCACAACGTTTTATATTAGTATATTTTCTTAAAACCAAAAGTTATTAATTATAAAGCTATAGCAGTACAAAATTTGAAGCTTTATATTCAAATAATTTGGTGCTTGACTCGGCATTTGGGGCTTCACTGAAGCAGAGCAAGGAAAGGATTTTCTACATTTATGATGTGTGCTTTTCTACCTCCAGCTTGTATTATCTTCTACTTTGAATTCCCACATTTTTGTTTGCATTAAAGCTGTCCTTTTAACTCTCATTTAACATATTGAACCTAATAATGGAGTTAGGGGAATCTATACTTGAATAAAGGCAATGGAATGGAGCTCACAGATGAAATTTAATTTTCTTCCAATCATTTTACAAACAAAGCAGTAAAACTTCCAAGTCATTCTAAAAGTTGGCAGACTACACCTGTTTAAAACATGCATTTGTGTCATGCCAATATACACTTTTGCTTTTATAATTAAAAATTTAAATGACTGCTTATCATTTACTAAAAAAATAGATGGGTCTAAGCACAGTGGTACTTGCCTTTAATTCCAGCACTTGGGAGGCAGAGAGGCAAGCAGAGCTCTGTGAGATCCAGGTCATCCTGCTCTACATAATGAGTTCCAGACCAACTGGGCCTATAGGGAGTCCATGTGTAAAAACAACAATAGCTGCAGCAGCAGCAACAACAGCTAGACCAACAATAATAGCATAGCTTTTTCCATTCATTTTGATGGGTACTTTGATTCTCACAAAATTTTATTCGTAGTATCATTAAACACTTCAAATTTAAAGTCTTGTTGAAGCCCTGGGGGAAATTTTTATTGTAGGTTCAATTGACTTTAGCTAAATGTATAGTTTTTTTTTTTTTTTCCAAATGGTGTCTAATCAATTTTCATCTTGTAATGGGATCATGCAATAATCAGTCCTCTGGAACCATCAGACATGGGGTCAGAGGTTCTTATGGGGCTCATGATTACACCTAGACAGAGTTACGTGTTCATAAAGATTAATTATTACAGGGGGCTAGAGATGACTCAGCAATTAAGGGCACTGGTTGCTCTAGCAGAAAATCTAGGGTCAGTTCCCAACACTCACATAGAAGCCAACAAACACTGGTAACTTTAGCTCGGGGTATCTTGACACCATCTTCTATCATCCTCTGGGCATGGCACAGCATCGTTGCACTTCTTATACCCACGCAAACAAAACACTCATATACATAAAATAAATTAAAAAACAGTAGTGTGAAGGAAGAAAAGGCAGTATGGGATGTATAATTAATATTAAAGGCCTTTAATAAGAGCTATATGAAAACCTACTACTATAGACGCTTCTTAAAGTCTATACACATGCATTATAATTAGAAATTAAATAACAGAAATTAAAAAGGGTTACTTTATAACAGGGGAACATTATCCCTATGGGCTAGAGTTAATGTCATGGATGGACTGCCTGAAGCTTTTGAGCAGGGATCCCATAGACTGTCAAACAACACTAGCTATTGCGTCTGCACTTGGTTATCCAGCAGAACTTGACAGTAAGACCATATTGCTTGATTAATAGGCTCTGTTGCTATATTTCTTATCATTAGATTGTATGAGTTATTCTTCTTTTGCTGTGATAAAACGTTATGACCAAAGACAGCTTACAGAAGAGTTTCTTTTGGTTTAGGGTAGGAGTCCATGATGGCATGGCAAGGAGGATGGCAAAGAGCCACAGGCATGGCGGCAGGAACAGGAAGCCTACCAATGACATCTTCGAGGGCAAACATGAAGTGGCGAATAAACTGGAGGTAGGACCAAGAGATGAACTCTGGAATTCCACCCCCAGGGACATGCTTCCCTCGGAAAGACCACGCCTTCTAAAGGCTCCATAACTTCCTCCAAACAGCGCCACCAATGGGGAGCCAAGTGTTCAAATATTTTAACCTATGTGGGACATTGTTCATTTAAACATCAACACACACACACACACACACACACACACACATGAAAATACATGTATATACAGACACAGACACAACCTATTAGTCCAATTAGTGTTGCTTGTATGCACATGTGTTTAGAGCTCACCACTTGGGAATAGATAATTTATCAGGGGACTCACCCCTTGAGAAAATTCATTCTCCATTCCACAGCACCCATTGATTGCCTATAGCTTCTCATCTAAGGTTGAAACCTTCTGAAACCCCCCCCCATAAATGTTGGTATGTCAACTGGTGTGTTCATTATGCAGATCTTGTTTAGGCAACCATGTTGTTGAGGTTTCTTGGGTGTAGCTTCTCTGTCATGTCTAGAAGACATTCTGTATTAGTCACTTTTCTGTTGCTGTGATAAAGCACCATGACCAAGGAACTTATAAAAGGAAGCGTTTATTTGAGCTTATGATTGGCGGTTCCAGGGAATTAGTCCATTGTGGCGGGAGGCATGGCGGCTGGATCTGGAGCAGCAAACTGAGGGTCACATCTCGCAAAGAGCACAGGAAACAGAGAGAGGGCAACTGTAGACCACGAGGCTTGTTAAACTCTCTAAGCCCTGTCCCCAGTGACACATTTCCTCCAGCACAGCCACACACCCCAAGACCTCCAAAAACAGTGCCACAACTGGAGACAAACATCTGAATACCTAGAGCCTATGGGGGACACACATTCAAACCACCACATTCCACTCCCTGGCCCCCATAGGCTCCTGACCATATAAAATGCAAAATGCATTTAGTCCAACCTTAAAAGTCCCCATAGTCTTTACCAGTTTCAATGCCATTCAAAAGTCTGCAGTCCAAAGTCTCTTCTGAGACTCAGGCCAATCTCTTAAACTGTAAGCTCCTGTAAAATCAAAAGACAAATTACATACTCCCAATGTACAAAAGGGGGGAATAGAGACATAGTGAGGAAATACTGGACCAAAACAAGACCAAAAACCAGCAGGGCAAACACCAAGTCCTGTAGCTCCACATGCAACTTCTGGGACTTGACTTCCAAAGGGCTTAGATGGCTCAGCTCTTCCAGCTTTGCTTGTAACATACGTCTCTTTCTTAGGCTGGTACCACTCCCTGTATGCAGCTCTCCTTGGCAAATATCTCACAGGTCTGGCATCTCGAATGTCTTCTTGGGGTCTCCGCTGCCAACCAGGCTTCACACTCACAGCTTCACGCAATGGCCCATCAGGGCCTTCTTTATTCAGGGACACCCCTGCTGTACTCTGTCTGACCTTGACAGCTCTCTGAAACCATGGAGGAAGAACTGATGACCCCTTCACTCTTGCAAACTTCATACCTCTAAAGCCAGCACCACATGAATGAAACTGCCGAATTTGGCTGCAATTTTGGGATGGACCCTGGCCTATTTCAACCACATTTGCAACTTTTCTCTGCCCTGGACTTGTTAGAGGATTAGCTGGGTGTGGTCTTGCCCTGAAGGTACTGATTCTTTTGTTTACTTGTAAATCTCCAGGCCTCTCCTTAATTGCTTTAATCTCCTTATGAAAGGGAGCCTCTCCTTCACATGCCTTGGCCCCACCTTTAATCTTCCTAGTGCAGTTTTCAGATCCAAACTGTACATTCTGCATTTCTTTCTGCCCCATCTGCTCTTCTTCACTGTAGATCTGCACAATATTCACCATTAAAAGCCACACCACCTTTTCTACATTAGGCTGTCTTGAAATATCCTCTGCCAAAGACATCAGTCCATTGCTTTTCGACTTAGCATCAGGCAAGCATTTGGGCTGTGGGCAAACTGCTGCCAGACTCTTTATCAAAATATCCCGGTTGCTGCCTAAGTCTTTATTTTCCCCTGGAACCACATCTTTTGCAGCCATGCTTTCTTCCAGGCCTCCACTAGAATGGCCCTTTTAAGCTCTGCTTACAATAGTCAACAGCCTTTCCAGCCCAAAGTTCCAAAGTTTTCCACACTTCTCCAAACATACACATGGTCAGATTCTTCACAGCCAACACCCCACTCTCTGGTACCAATAACTGTATTAGTCAGTTTTCTGTTGCTGTGATAAAGCACCATGACAAAGGAACTTATAAAAGGAAGAGTTTATTTGAGCTTACGATTGGCGTTTCCAGGGAATTAGAATCCATTGTGGCGGGAGGCATGGAGGCTGGATCTGGAGCAGCAAGCTGAGGGTCACATCTCGCAAAGAGCACAGGAAGCAGAGAGAGAGCAACTGTAGACCATGAGGCTTGTTAAACTCTCTAAGCCCTGCCCCCAGTGACACATTTCCTCCAGCAAGGCCACACACCCCAAGACCTCCAAAAACAGCGCCACCAACTGGAGACAAACGTCTGAATACCTAGAGCCTATGGGGGACACACATTCAAACCACCACATCTTGCAACAGGTATCCTGTTCCTTTGGCTCTTACAATTTTTCTGTCTCCTCTTCTACAATGTTCCCTGAGTCTTATATGTAAGAATTATATTGTGGATAGACCAACTGGAGCTGGGGACTCCATGGTCACTTATTCTCTGTAATTTGACCAATTTTGGATCTTTATCTATAGTAGCCTCTGTCTCCTGCAAAAAGACATTTCTTTGTTGGGTGCAGCTAAGACTACACTTAATCTGTGGGTATCAGCTTAAGTATTTAGAATACAGTTAGAAGTAATATTGACTTAGGAAAATGGTTATAGTAGGTTCTCCTCTTAGGGTCTGTGACTTGGCCAGCCATGAGTAGCTGGCTAGGTTTACAGTACCTGACTTGAGTTCCCTCCTATTCAATGGGGCTTAAGTGCAATTAAACAGCTGTAGGTTCCTCTCTATCTCCATAGGAGATATCTTGGGGGGATAAGACAATGACATGGAAGCCACTTACCTGAAGGCTAGCTCTGATGGTATCACAAGATGGTATGAAGCTTCCAGAATAGAAAAGTACTCAATGGTCCTGCTCAGATGTGAACCACAACTGTGACTGGCCCTGAACTTTCATCTCTGTTTCATCTCAACATATCTGTGTTGTGTTTGTGCCAGTTAATCTTTATTCACATTAACATTCATTTATAATTATGTGTTTGTCTTTTAAATAATATAGGGAAAGTGGATTACAAACTAGTAGTACAACAATGTTGCATTTTTTCATTCATATGATGACTTTTGTGTTCTTTGTTCCTTCCGTGTGTTGTGTGCTTTGAGCTGACCACTTGGACAAGCATGAAGGACTCCTTTAGCACTTAATGGGGAAGTTTTGCTACTGATGCTTTTACTTGGGAATGTCATTTCATTTTCATTTTGAAGATTAATTAAAATCTGGATATGGAATTCTTGGCTGATGGCTTTTTGTTCCTTTTCTTTACATATGTTACCCGACTGCCTTCTGGCTTTTATGGTTTCTGAAGGGAAATTGGCTGTTAATATTCTTGAGGACCTCTTAAACAAGACAAGTCCATTTTCTTCTTTTGTTTGCAGTATGTGCTCTCTGTATTTGAATACTTTAAATGCAATGTATTTGGGTACACATACTTCGAACTTATTCTATTTGGAGTTAACTGATTTCTTGAATATGCAGATTCATTTTGTTATAAAATCATTTCTCAAAATATTTGTATTCTTTACTTTGGTATTTAGCCATGATATTTAAAATTCTGTTTTAATCTTTACTTATTTAAGCCTTAAAGTTAGCCAGAAGTGTAAGCTTGAAGTCTTCCCAAGTCTTCACTGAGACGAAAAAGCCTTCAACATGTGTCTGACAACTCAGGAACTCTCTGAAAACTTTTGCTCCCAAAAGTATGTCTGCTCAGCTTCTTTTTCTATGGGCATACTGGTGCTCTACTCGTGCCTCCTGCTGTAGCCTGCCCTAGATGGCTGTAGTTAATACATGCTTTTCAAACCTTGCAGCAGAGGACACCAGGAGGTCACTGCAACACAGAGAATTGTACAGGAGGCAAAACAAAGACAAGCTGTGAGTAGTTTCCCAAGGAGCCAGCAGCAGCCCCAAGTGCATAATAACAATGATTTGAGAACAAGATCTCTATTTTCTCCTCTGGAACCAGAAAGCCTCACAAGATATATAGCCTGATTTGTACATATCCACCTTCAACTAGGTGACGGTAGATGGCAGGAATTAAAAAAACTGTAACTGATTTAGAGAACCAGAGAAGGTTTAATGCAAGCAATATAAGAAAACCCAACATACTCACTCTATAAAACCTGTCAGACATTCAAAACTGCTAACATCAGGATGCTCTGCAAATGAGGAGCTGGTGTAGCCCTTTTACAGGAATATTAGTCGAAGCTTAGTTTAGTAAACTGCAAGATCATAATTGTCCAACTCATAGATACATGTGTATATACCCTCATCTCTATCCTTCCCCTATGCCAAACATAGTTGCAGAAGACTAGAGGTTTATTTTCTGGAGAAACTGGTATAAGTGGATTTGAACTGGTTAACACTAGATATTGGTACCATATGCAATACAAAATTAATAAATTATATATACTGCAATAGTTTTTTTTTTATTTTTTTATTTTTTTTTTTTTTACCATTAGATACCCAGTGAGCTGGTGTCCCGTGAAAGGAAATTGATAGGTTTTTCTTTTTGAGAATCCAACCAGCCCCAAAGAAGAGTGTATTTACATATTGCTTTTCAGCATCCCTCTTTATGGGAGTGCCCTAGGAGGTTCACTCCATTGTAAAACCAATCAATTGTGTGCCCTTGCTTTCTCCCACAGTACCACAGTTTTTGTCCAGGTTTTTTCTTTTAATTTTTACTACTTCATTCTGCAAAGAAAGATATCCATACATCTCTGTACATCTGAGAAGAGCTTCCGCAAGAAAGTCCGAGTTCAAAACAGAATAAAAACGAAGAAAACAGAAATAGAAGCTCTTTTCTTGACTTTCCTTGAAAATAATCACTGGCCATGTCTTTCGCTCTTCTCATGATCGTGTGTTTAAGAGTACTGATTTCTATTCATCATGATTGTTTTCAATATTCATTCACATCAGCTTTACCATGTTAAAACCACCCATTTATAACTTCCATTCACTTTCTGAAATCTTAGGAAATTTTATGTAATGAAGGAATTCCTATAATTTCCTTTTTTCAAAAGTGACCTAATATACTACTAAATCTGTTCATTCTTGTTTCTTTCTGTTTTGTTTTGTTTTTATTTGGGTGGATTTGTTTGTGTTTGTGCTGTGTGTTTATGTGAGTGTCTGTGTGTGTTTGTATGTGTTGGAGTAAAGAACAGACTTTAATGACTTCATTCTTTTTCTAAGTTCAGTCTTCCATTCAATCTTTAATTTTAAGCTTCTTAAAATTAGATTATCACACATTTATGTTGCTAGAATTAATCCAGCTTATTATGATTTTTGGAACTATGGAGAATATTCTACTGTTGTACCTGTGTTACATTGTACTTATTTGTAAATTTTCTGGCTTGTGATATCTTTTCTTACTATATCTTTAGAAGATTTTTATCCTCCACAGGCATGGTGTCACACACCTTTAATCCTAGCTCTTGGGAGGCAGAGTTCAAGACCAGCCTGGTCTACATAGTAAGTTCCAGGACAGTTGGAGCTACAGGGAGACCCTCTCTCAAAAAGACAAAATAAAAAAAAAGATTTTTATCCTCAATCTTGGGAGTCTATGCAATATCAGAAGAGAACTCCTATAAATCTTGAAAACAAAGTGCCATTTTTCCATATACGTTTTGTGATTTTGACATCTGAAACATTCATATATAAAATTTCCTTTGAGATAGAACTATGTGAAATATTAATGTATGCTACAGGCTCATTTTTCCTTTGAAATGTTTCCATAATATTTAATACACTGATACAAGCTGTTTACTCAGATTTTCCATTTCCCATCAGTGAACGCAGCAGCTGTTTCTGGTGTATAAAAATCACAGCACAGTGGTTTAGGACAGCAGAAGAAGTCTACCATAGTTAAATGGAACCTCATGGGGGAATTTAGGAGCTGAATGTGATTGCACAGGCTAGGGCATCACCAGCTTGGCAGCGCTCACGTCCACAGTCCTGAGGGGCTTCTGATTTAAAGTGAACATATTTGGTTAAGTGTCCATTTTGCTGTCTTTGAAACTTGCTTATTTAGTGTGCTGTTCCATAATATGAAGTTAAGACATCGTTCAGCATAGACATTGTTTTTGTTCCCTCAAAGCATTGCTATAGAAATCAAAAATCAAGTGACAGTGAGATACTGTTCTGTTTTCCAGTCTCATAAGCTGTTTTTCAGAGGAAAGTATAACATGTTGGCTGAGTCATATTTACTGCCAGCTAATAAGATATTTAAGAAAATTTGTACCATTCCTTTTTTTTTATTTCTGTATGTGTATGAATGTACTGTCTGCATGCAGGTTTGTGCACCCGTGTCGTGCAATGCCGTGGAGGTCAGAAGAGGGTGTTGGATTCTCCTGGAATTGGAGTTTCAGACGGTTCTCGGCCGCCATGTGGGTGCTGGGGATCGAACCCGGGTCCTCTGTAAGAGCAGTTGGCGCTCTTAACCGCTAGGCCATCTCTCCAGCCCCTGTACCATTCCTTTTAAAGAATATAAATGTTTTCTATAGTTTTTGGGTGGGAATAATAACATAGTGTTGATAACCCTTAGAAAGAAAATGTTGCTATTCAAAAGAACATAGTCTAGTGGCACTGTTTTCTTACATGGCCTATGGTAGAAATTAGACATATAGCTAGTTTCTTCTTGAAAAGAGAAAAAAAAACCTGAAAAATTGAAAAAAAATTATTATGCTAGATAATAACATAGGCCAGAAATTCATTAGTATGATATGTTGAAAATTTTAAAGGATGAATTTTGATTTAATGTCTTAATTGGGACATCCATAGCGCAAATGATAAATTATGGGAGAGTAATTGTGGTATTCACCTAAGGATTTGATTCTAGAGGCCTCACTTTATTAAACATTGTTTAATTTCTTTACACTTCTAAACTGAAACATGTAAGGTAATATTAGACTCCAAGATTGAACCACAATGTTCAATGAAAAATGTCGTCCTACTACTTACAGATAGCATAATTATTACCTGTCACCTGTATTATTTACTAAAAGTGTATTTTGACAGCGCATTATTACAAAGATTTCCAAATCTGCTCTCTGATTTGAGTATGGTATATTTAAATCTTAACAACTAGGAAAGAAAATTGAAATCTACTTTCAGTGTTTGTACAGAAGAAGAAGGACAAGTTTAACTGAATCCATGGTCAGTCATGATGGCTAGCTTCCCCATGTCTTAAGGATATCCTGCTTCATTGTATAGACTATACCCCTCTGTGATGCTTTTCTAAATTCTACTGATATTGATTCAATACTTTACTACTATGCCTTTCCCTGTCTTCTCTTAAGCCTTTACAAAGGCAATGAAAGCAGTTGTGATGCAACACAGATTTCAAACCAATTTTTAAGAAATAGAAATGTTTCCTCTGGTCTCAAAGAAGTTTTATTCAAAATATTAGATTGTTAAACACAGGAAAAGAGAAAACCAAAGGGATCCTTTTCTTAGCATTGCCCTTACTTCCTTCAGCAGTGTCTCCTGAATTCCCTAATGAGGAATCATCTACTCCTATTTAAATATACCCTGATATTGACTTATTTTAAATTTAAGTCTTCAGCTGTAATCAGCTACATTATTTAAATATGCTTTGGATAATATTTGTTTGATTTGATTTGATTCCGTTAATTGATTCACATATAATAGACGGAAGCTTGGTCGTCACGTTATCATATTTTTATAATGGCACATAGTACTAGAGCTATTTGGATACAACATGTTTAATAGTATAAAATCTCATAACTCCAAGGCTAGAGAAACGGCTTCTCTTACAGAGGACCTGGGTTCAGTTTCCAGCATCCAGTGGCAGTTAACGACCCTCTGTACCTCCAGTTCCAGCGGATCTATCACATTCTTCTGGCCTTTGTAAGTATTGCATGGCGTGAGTACAGTTACATACATTCAGGCCAAACATTCATATATATATATAATAAAAATAAAGTAAAATTTAGTTTTAAATTTTATTACTCTATACCAATTATTGCTTGACTGTTTAGAGATATCTGTATTTGGGTGGATATGAAGAAAGAATTTGAATAACATTACAAACTCCAGATCTGTTTTCACCATCTTTGTTATTACAAATCAAAGCAACTTCCTAGACGAATTTGTAGTCAGTCATAAATGTAATTATTTACAAGTGATTCTATATATTCCTTTGTAAAGAGTGTGACAATAAAGCACTTAAACTCGCCTTTCCTCTTCTTTTTTTTTTTTTTTTTTTTTGTCTTTTTGAGACAGGGTCTCCCTGCAGCCTCAGCTGGCCTGAAACTCACTCCGTAGACCAGGCTGGCCTTGAACTCACAGAGATCTGCCTTCCTCTGCCTCCCGAGTGCTAGGATTAAAGGTGTCCTCCTTCCTCTTCTATACCAACACTGAGAGTACATTTCATTTTTCTTCCCTAGTTGTTATGACTTAAATATACCATACTCAAATCAGGGAGTATATTTTATTAGATTTAGAAATATATTGATAATAATGCATGTTGCCAAAATACACTTTTAGTAAATAATACAGGTGACAGGTAATTATTATGCTGTCTGTAAATACTAGGATGACATTTTCAATGAACATTGTGGTTCATTCTTGGAGTCTAATATTATCTTACATGTTTCAATTTAGAACTGTAAAGAAATTAAACAATGTTTAATAAAGTGAGGACTCTGGAATCAAATCCTTAGGTGAATACCATGTTAGCTCTCTTGTCTTTTCCCTCTTTCCCTTGATTCCAATCTTCCACTTCCTGCCATTTTCAAAGTGATTAACTCACTCACAGAGCACAAGGCACAGCCTTAGAATGGCCTTTTCTTTTATTAAGCAGTCTTATATCAAGACTCATGAGAGGATTGTTTCCTGCAATTTATTTTTAGTAAAGCACATTTTGTATTTGAATTGGTTTCATTACTTGACCCAACCTTCAAAAAAACAGAGAAGATAGCCAAGAATATAACTTGTTGATTTTTATAAGTCTTACTAATTCTTAGGACCAACTGAAAGCATGCTGGCATAAAGTTCATTGATACTATCCAGATTTTTTTTTTAGAATAAAATACAGTACAAAATACAGTACATTGGTATTGTTTCTACTAGTTCTGACTTATCACCTAGGTTTAGGTAAAATTGAGATACTGTGAGGGTGTACTCATACTTAAACTTGATTTAAACATCTCTATACTCTACAACTTTTTCCCATATGAGAAATTCCAAAGTGATCTTGTGTGTATGTCTGATATCATATGTTTTATATGCACTCATTGAAGTAAGCTAGTTTAAAATTTGGAAAATTTCCATATAATACTAAATCTATCTTTGTTGTTTATTAGTATTACTGTTAGGGTCCATGAATCCACAGCATACACACCGAAGGATGGAAAACCAAGACTTTATTTCAGGAAGAAGTAAACCAGCATGCTGGGGTGGGAGGAAAAAGGCTCCGACCCTAATAACTTGTCTCGCAGGCCTTTTATACAGGGTCTAGTGGAATTTTAGTGGGGTTTGGGTAACTTCTAGCCTTATCAGTTAATAACAGGGTTACAGCTCATGGTTAGCTCAGCTCACCAGCACCCTACATAACAACAGTTATCTTTAGACACAATCCTGCGACTGGAATGAGGAAATGTTGGGTCAGTTCACCTGCCCTCACATACCAACAGTTGTCTTTAACAAGTTTAGGTTAGCTGTTCTTGAGGCCTTGAGCAACTGACCTCATCCAGAAAAGGTCATTTGCCAATAAACCTTGAGCAACTGACATTTTCCCCTGAATTGAGCAGGTTCCAGTGACTACTTGAAATGGTGGCTATACTCAAAATGGAGTCAGTGTGGGCCTCTCTTACAGTACTGATTTGCATGTCACTTCATAATGTAGGAAATAAATACTTGTGTTTTAGTTTGAATGACTTTGTACTACATGGTGTGAAAAAAATGTAGGTAAGCTTATTATTTTAAGATATCAGAAAAATGTGTTATTTTCTTATAGGCTGTTTTTTTAATTTTTTTATTTATTGTTTTTTATGTGTATGAATGTACTGTCTGCATGTAGGTTGGTGCACCCTTGTCATGCAATGGTGCAGAGGTCAGAAGAGGGTTTCGGATTCCCCTGGAACTGGAGTTAAAGATGATTCATAGCCTTCATGTGGGTGCTGGGAATTGGACCCGGGTTCTCTGCAAGAGGAGTCGGTGCTCTTAACCACTGAGCCATCTCTCTAGTCCCATAAGTTGTTTTTAAAAGGAAAGCAGGGGCTGGAGAGATGGCCTAGTGGCATTGCATGACACGGGTGCACAAACCTACATGCAGACAGTACATTCATAAACATACAAAATAAATAAAATTAAAAAAATAAAAGGAAAGCAAAGCCACAAAATTTACAGAAACCATGTAATTTTATTTTCTTTTTTTTGTCTTTTTGAGACAGTTTCTCCCTGTAGTCCCAACTGGCCTGGAAGTCACTATATAGACCAGGTTGACCTTGAACTCACAGAGATCCACCTGCCTCTGCCTCCCCAGTGCTGGGATTAAAGGAGTGTGCCACTGCTCCCTCAGCATTTTAAATTAATTTTATATGATAAAAGTATAAGGCTGAAAACACAAGGGTCTTTTTAGGCTTTCTGTGTTTTCTTGTTTTAGCATTAGATATATTAAGAATTCACCACATGTTCCAAAGGCTAATTTTGTCCTAATAAATATATTGAATCTGGTGCTAAAAAGACCAGAGGATGTGAAGACTTGATTGAGCCTGTGGGGAACAGTTCCCTACTGAGCTTTTATAGAAGAATGGAAAGTAGAACAGACAGAAAGTTAAGAGACAAATGTGCAGACTCCTGCTTTTAATGGTAGGCAAGGGTGTAGCAAGCCATTAACTTTAGTGCAGTGGAATCGCTGAAAGGAAGATTTAAAAATAAAACTCGTAGTTATCCAGGGACTGGGATGCTGAAGGATTCAGAAAGTCTATTTACTATTGGAGGGGATCTCCAAGCATCAGAGGTCACAGTCAATTGAAAGCAAAACAGAATCAGTAATTGATTACTCCTGAGGAGCCAGCGGCTAGCACAGACAAGGAGGGTTTGTTTGGCAAATCTTTGGTGATTCAAGGATTAAGGGAGACACTTGATAATTCTTTGTAAATTATCTCCATTATTCTCTTGTATTTGATAAGGAAATTATCAGCAGTTAATGAAAGGGAGAAATTGTCAACATCAGTGAGGGTTTTCCTATCAAATACCTGGGAAAATGCAGCATAGAATGCCACATATTATATAGCCGAAGGGCCAGGGTCTGGTGTGCTGTAAATTGTGCAGGATGAGTGACTTCGGTATGTAATTCCTATTGCTCATTTTGTCTTTAAATTTACATCTCTTTCTTATAAATTTTAAAGTACAAGGAATCTAGTTCTTTTGAAGTCAAGGCATCCAGTTTTGATCAAATTTTCCAGTTGTGATCAAATTTTCCACTTATCTGGTATGCCCTTAGTGGTTTTGCTTTTTTACAGAATGAAAAAAAAAAGAGAGATGATCTTCCCTTTAAAAAAATTAAATAGAGATCTGTTATTTATAAAGTACAGGAAGACATTATATCTAGGTTCGATTAACTGGGGACGAACATAATTTCTTATGATTTTGTCCCTGAATCTTCTTCATCTTAAAGGAAGCTGACTTGCCGCCAAATGATGCAAAAGAACCCAGTGTTCTTTACTACGGTACTTAGAGCATCTTAGATTGAAGCTACCTATAGGAAAACGGGCCATGCATACTCATGATGGATGAGTTTGCCTCAGATGAAAATTGAAACTTGCATCCCATCATGAAGGTGAATGTAAAGTCACACATGGAAATAAAGAGAATGGACTTTATGACTGCTAGGTGGAATTTATATTTTCATGTTCCTGAACCCACTTAATTCAAATGACTGAAACTGTAAGGTGAGCCAGTCTAATGTGAAGCGTGATAAGTGAGAATGTCTTCTAGACTCAAGACTATAACTTCACATCTTTGCTTTGAATAGTATATTACTTTGGGTGTGTGCTTTCTTGTCTATAAAACAATAACTATGAAGTTAATAAGGTTGATAGGGTTAGTGTTTGTGGACTATATGGAAGAGTGCCAAACAAGTATAAATATTTACTGTTGTAATTAATAAAAGTTGCAAATTCAACTTTACAAATCACTTTTTTGCATCTTATAGGCTTAGAGATTCTGTTTAAGAATATTTTGAAAAGAAATTGTATCTGAATTTAATAAGTCCATAACTAATCATTATTTTAGTAAAATGATATCTGTTGAATTATCTTTGGTATCATAAAACAGTGTGGTTCTGATTAACGTGACTAGAAATTATAGTAAGTTTGGTAGCGCAGTCCATGCTGTTGAAGAACCCAATGATCTGACCAAGCTTGTCCACCACAGAGCTCAGCTTGTTCCCAGCATACTGTTTTTGAACTTGCCCTAGTGGGAACTGGCCAACTCGGATATCTTCTGATTTTTCTGGTGTCATGGTTTATATGTATAAAGGTCAAGAGTCCATACTGCTGGACATTCCAAAAGACTCAATATTAGTGGGTTAGGACATGAAATATATTTTTATTAAAAACTTAAATGAGAAGACATTGACGATAAATTTCAAACATTCTTGAAGCTATAATGATGCTTCTGAGGACCTTGAACATAGACCACATTTGTCAAGTCACATTTACATTATTCTTCATGAGTTTCCATTCTATAAATAGGTTCAATTCTATAAATAATTCCATCCTTGGGGCTGGAGAAATTACATGGCACTTAAGAACAATGGCTTTTCTTGTAGAGGACTCAGGTTCAGTTCCTAGCACCTAGTTGGTGGCCAATAGTCAGTCATCCATCAGTCCAGTTCCAAGGATTCTGATGCCCTCTTCTGGCCTTTATAGCACTGTATGCACATGGTATGCAGGGAAACCACTCACACATATAAAAATAAAAAATGCAAAGAATTACATCAACTATATTTATATACCTTTCAATGCTAATATTATTAACTTATATTTTGTTGAACTGCATACATATATCATACTCATCTACTTGTTTTCACATGTCATGTATCTGTTCTTTAGTTCAAAGACAGTCTTTTTTATTTTATTGCAACAAATTCATTATTTCTAAAATGGGTAAGAAGGCCAATGTATGATAACTTAAAATATCTTCTTTTGATATTGAATAACTGCTGACATATGATTTTGTAAATAGATTTTAAATATAGAAATTCATTGCTTTGTAGTGGAGGATCATGAAATTTTAATGTTTTTAGACATTTTCTGTTCAGAATAGTAAGTAGGCATAATGTTGTAATTAAATTGCTTTGGTATATTTGATTTTAGCATACTCAAACATTTATATCATGTTCTATTAATTATTTTGCAGTATTTTATATGTATAGCTTAATTTTAACTACATAAAAACTTATAATTATAATAATAGTGCTGTATGACTTGATATTTTCTTTACTATGTAACAAAATAAAATAAAGAACTGATTTAAAAACCTTTAATGAAAAATTATATCTGGGTTTAATATTCTCCTGCTTGTGCACTAGTGATTACATTGATTAAAGTTTTAATTTCAAGCATTATTGCCTGGATAAAATTAAGTAAACACCTCCTGTTAGTCTCTGTTTATATACTGAACATCATTTGCCTTTTACTCTTCATTTCTTACAGTCTACATTCAACTGTAATTACTTTTTCTCATTTAATGCTTTCCCATTTTGTAATAATGATGCGTGTACTCTAAAAACACACAAAGTAGCTAGGAGGGAAAATTTTATTATAGAGATGAAAATATGCTATATATTCTTATAAATTAATTAAGATTTAATCTTATGAGAATTATAGCTTCTTTTTTTGGTCTTTTTGAGACAGGGTCTCCCTGTAGTCCGAGCTGTCCTGGAACTCACTCTGTAGACTAGGCTGGCCTTGAACTCACAAAGATCCACCTGCCTCTGCCTCCCCAGTGCTAGGATTAAAGGTGTGTGCCGCCATGCCCGGCTTAGCTTCTTTAAATATTTAAATATTTGCCAAATCTGATCAACATCTCTGGTTGTTGTAACATTGTAACATTAATTTGTAATTTATAATTTTGGTATTTTTGTTAATAATTGCTAACATATTTTCTCCTTTCCATGGAGTTTTGAAGCTTGCTGGTTATTCTAAGCAAAGATAATTCATATTTAAAAATTAGGTTCACGGGGCTGGAGAGATGCCCTAGCGGTTAAGAGCGTGGATTGCTCTTGCAGAGGACCAGGGTTCGATCCCCAGAATCCACATAGCGGCTGAGAACCGTCTTTAACTCCAGTTCCGACACCCTCTTCTGACCTCCTCAGCACTGCACGACATGGGTGCACAAACTTACATGCAGACAGTACATTCATACACATATGAAAAGAAATAAATTAAAAAATATTTTTAAAAAATTAGGCTCACTCATCTCACTGCTGGTGGGAATATTAACTTATACAGCCACTATGGAAAGCAGTGTAGAGAACCCTTAAAACACTCAGAATGAGCCTACCACCTGACCCAGTCATACCACTCCTGGGTATATATCCAAAAGACATCCTACTGCAAAGATACATTCACAGCCTTGTTTATTGCAGCTCTCTTCACAATAGTGAAGAGCTGGAACCAACCCAAATGCCCCTCAACAGACGAGTGGATGACAAAATTGTGATGCATCTACACAATGGAATACTATTCAGCAGTAAAGAAAGATGGCATTATGAACTTTACAGGTAAATGGATGGAGCTTGAAGCCATATGCTAAGTGAAGTAACACAGTCCCAGAAAAACAATGAATGTTTTCCCTCATTTGCGGATGCTAACACCAAATCCCCAGATGAAAGGCAAGCTGAACAGCATTATTGTTATATTTCTGTTTATCTGAAAGCAACTATGTTGTTATAATGTGAATCTCTCAATGGCCTCTAGAATCCACCCACCACTTATTTTCAGACTCTGTAATTACTGTATATGAGTGGAGAGTATGTATCAATATTTTAGAGTAATATAAAATTAATGGAGGAAAACGTGAATTTCTAAACATTAAAAAAAGGCTGAGAGAAAGATTCAGAACAGTTATGGCAGAGTGCATGATCTGGGGTGGGGTGGAGGGAAGAGAAAGGGGAATATGCCTAAACTGAATTGAAAAATGATGCCTGAAATACACAAAACATCAATAAAAGCACAAAAAAGTAACATGAAAAAAATTAGGTTCACTCAAATTTTAAGCAAATATAGCATAAGGCATGAAATATTTTAACATTTCTTTTGGAATCTTCCTAATGTTGCCTTAATATCCTTTTTATATACCAATTCAGTCTTTATGTTCATATATATATATATATGTTTATATGTTTATAAACATATATATATGTTTATATATGAATGCATGTTAGATGAAGAAAGGCTAGGTAAAAATGGGGGAAAATAGATATACAAGGATTTATAAGATCATCCAATAATAGAAATAAGTAATGTTGGCTATCTTCTGTGGAGAATTTAAATTGAGTCAGTGTGGGGAAACAGAATTAGAAAACGAAAATAAAAAAAAAAAAAGAGGGGGACTAGAGTTTACATTCCCTCAAATTTTGTTGAGGTTGGGCATGGGAACCATTGTATGAAAAGTGCAAATGCTCAATAAAACAAAATAAATAACAAATGGAATTTTTTTCAAAAAAAGATTACACTTGAATCCCTCCATTTTTTTTTTTTTTTTTTTTTTTTGGTAATTTTCGAAGACAAGGGTCTCCCTGTAGTCCCAGCTGTCCTGAACTCGCTCGTAGACCAGGCCTGGCCTTGAACTCACAAGATCCGCCTGCCTCTGCCTCCCAAGTGCTAGGATTAAAGGCGTGCGCCACCACGCCCGGCGAATCCCTCCATCTTATCCTATTATACCATGATATTTATAATGTCTTTTGTGTATATGTTGTATGTCGTGTATTCACATGCATGCAGTTGGTGTAGGTGTACATGCAGTTATGGCTCACTGTGTGTGCCTTCTGAAAACCAGAGGTTGATGTCAGGTGATTTCTCAATTTCCACCTTCTTTTTTAGAGCAGGTCTTCATTGAACCTGCAGTTTGCTACTTCAGCTAGACTGGAGAACAAGTCCCGGAAGCCACCTATCTTTTTTTTTTTTTTTTAATTTTCATTTTTTATTGATGCTTTGTGTATTTCATACATCATTTTCCAATTCAGTTCAGGCATATATCCCTTTCCCTTCCCCCCACCCCACCCAGCCCATCCTAGATCATGCATTCTACCGTAACTTTCCTGGGTCATGCCTGGACAAACTGTCAGTCCATTAAAGGAAACAGCCAGAATTGACCAGAGACCAAGACAACAGCTCCAGAGAAAGTAGACTGTTTTGCTTCTCATCCACCTGTGCCCCTTTTCTAAGCCACCTATCTTTAACCTCACACTGGGATTACACAAAGGCACTTCTGTGCCCGGCTTCTGAATGGGTTCCAGGTGCACAGCTCAAATCTTCGCACTGCTGTGGTAAGCCTGTTACCCACCAAGCCATGTCCCCAGCACTCTTATCAAGAGTTAAAGACAATGTCTTTATATCAGTACTTTTAAACAGTGTGATCATCATATAAATCATTACAACTGTCTTCATCATGAAGAAGTCTAGAAGTAATGTGAGACATTAATCAATATTTGTCTAAAATTTTCATTATTTCATCATTGTATTCCTTTGCCTTGCTCAATATGAATAGGCTGTCAATTCACTTAAAAGATTCTTCTCCAGTATAAGTAATGAGAACTTTGTTGATCAATACATTTTTGTTTTTGCTTTCACATGATTTTTGAATATAAGAGGATGGTAAAAAATAATTTGTGATATATTTGTAGATGGACCATTTCAAAATACACAAGGTAAATATATTAATTCGAATAATGTAATTATAATATAAAGATTAATAAAAATCTTCTTCTATGCAAGAGGTAGGAGCAGTGAATTAGAGACACGAGGACAAGATCACATAGGCACGCAGAGAAGAGCTTGTGATCCATACCTGAGAAAATGGCTTATTTTTAAAATTGATTTCACTCAGTGGAGTTCTATCAGATAATGTATCATACTCAGTGATCCGCACCTAATGATGTTTGTCTGCTTTGATTATGATAGAAAATTATTAGATTTTAAGGGCCTGCATTTTGTATTTACAATTTAGGCATCATGAATGTTAAATAACATTATTACTATCTTAGCATATGATAGAACTCAGTGGGAAAAATGTGCAGAACTTGACTGTTTATTCTAGCTTCTGTGAAGAAGGTGAAGAACTTTGGGAGTCTTCTTTGATAAGTAGTGAGAAACACACATGTCTGTGAATATAAAGATATATTGTTACGGTTTTGGAAAGATACATCAGGAAAACCTGCTTGGCATAGAAGAGTCAGATTTGGGTTGGAGATGAGCAGGTTGCTTATTTTTGGATTTCTAATGTGCCAAGAATATAAACGTAAACTTGAGGGCCACACTTTTATCAAGGTCAGGGCAGCATTGCTGTTTCTACTCTAATAAATCAGACTGGCTGACCTCTACAGTGACTGCTGGTTAAATGATATTCAAACATGGTTGGAGTTGAGTGGGTTTGCCGGAACTCAAGAGAAAAAAAGAGATCAAGTGTAATGTTTCCTTGGAAACAAGAGCAAAAGTGAACTACAGGTTTGCAGAGGGTTATTTATATACTTATTGAAGACATATATGATTATAGGCTTCTAATAATTATTCACTTTCTTATTACTGAAAGGGAGGCATAACAAATAGGGATAATGACTCAGAGAAATGACAGACACTCCCTTCATCGTGACTTTGCAAATCTCTTCCCACACGCCCTGCATGAGAAGGGCTAATAAGGAATAGAATGGGTAGATTTAAATTTCTGTCATATCTGCCTTTTGGAAGTATTAATCAAAAGGAATTAGAGAATACAGGAAAAAAAATTGAAGTGCCCTGGTAACTAGTGATCCGAGTACATATTTTTTTAATTTATTTTTTATGTGTACGAATGTACTGTCTGCATGTAGGTTTGTGCAATGCCTCAGAGGTCAGAAGAGGGGGTCAGAATCCCCTTGAACTGGAGTTAAAAATGGTTCTCAGCCGCCATGTGGGTGCTGGGGATTGAACCTGGGTCCTCTGCAAGAGCAGTAGGCACTCTTAACTGCTAGGCCATCTCTCCAGCCCCCTGAGTATATGGCTTTTATAAATAATTTATTCAGCTGTTTGTGGAATTCAGTCAGGATTGTGGGCCAAGCAGGTCTTTCTATCTCTGTGCATACTAGTGTGTATTGTTTGATGCCTCTAACACTAATGTTTACTCTTTATTCCATTGTATATTCCATTGTATGGTTTTCTTTTCTCTTCTTTTATTCTCAGTTGATTCTGCTTTCTCCACATAAAGTTTCTTCAGCTAGTGTTGAGATACTACACCAGAAGCAAATACTAAACTTTAATAGCTGTAACAAACTTAGAAGAACAGACCAATTGAACACATTGATTTGTACTTAAGTGAGCCCCTTTTTATACCACCATTAACTGAAGCCAAATTTTGTAAAGATTTTAATGTTGTATTTGGCAACATTACTATGTGTCTTCTAATAGAGGTACATTTTGATGAATCCATGTGCTGTTTTTTTTATCCTGATGGTCACATCATTTCTACTTATTATAAAATCTACTAGCTAACATGTTAAAATTGGAAGTAGTACTAGAACACAGACTGATAAAAGTTTATCTTGTTTATCATATTTTTTACTAGTCAAAAATTATTTTATCACTTATATATCCTCTGATTTTAGTTGTTTCAAGTTTTCACTGTGGCTGCCCAGTTGGGGTTGCCAGGCATGGAGGATCAAAAAGAGTCAGGAGATTAAGGAAGAATTACAGAACTTCTGACAAATGAGATGTCTTTTACTTTTTGCTGATCAGGGCAGACAGGGCATATGGCAGATGGCCACTGGTTGAGAGCCCATCCCCCTGGTATCAAGGACTTTTCATAAGAAGTCACAGAAAGGTAGCTTTTAACCCAAACTGGTTATGTAATAGTTTATATTACTGTTTACTTCCAGGTACCAGGACATCTGACCTCAGCATTGTGTGCTGACAAGCCCTCCAATGTCTAACATTAGTGATGCTGGCTCATCCCTGAAATCCATATATGAGCCATGTTGTCTAAACATAAATGAGTCTTCACAGCCTTGATTCTTTACACCCATATATTGATTATGAACCAGTGCAAAACTGATATTTGTTTTAATTTTTATTAAAACATATGTTTCAGGCTGGAGAGATAGCCTAGCGGTTAAGAGCACCGACTGCTCTTGCAGAGGACCAGGATTCGAGCCCCAGCACCTACATGGCGGCTAAGAACCATCTGTAACTCCAATTCCAGGAGAACTCCAGTTCCAGGGGAATCTGAGACCCTCTTCTGACCTCCGAGGCATTGCACGACTCGGGTACAGAAACCTACAAGCAGACAGTACATTCATACACATACAAAAATAAATAAAATAAAAAAATAAAATGTGTGTTTCACAGATAAGTTTTATGTGTTACATATTTTAAATCATAACAACCTGTGTCCATTTATTACCAGAAATTTACTCATAGGAGACAAAGAACTCATAGGTGAGTTCTTTGGGGCAATTTGTAAATTGCAACAAATGTCATAAGTTTTCCATTTCAGAATTGCCCAAATCATCAATAATTCATTTGCTGTAGTTATACATCTTATAGAATTTACTTGTGTGATAGCAAAATGATATTTTCAGCAGAAGCTCAAGTTTCTGGGAGAGGAAGACTGCTTCTAACTGGGCTTTCTTCACCCATTGAGAGTCTCCAGCAATTGATTACTCCTTGTTCCTAAAATTTTCACAGCAGCCAGAATGATTGTTCTGCCGTTCTAAATTATTCATGTCCCTTCCCCTAGAGATAGAGGATCATTCCCCACCTTTCTCCTTAGCTTCACTCAAATGACTGGGTCTGGTTATTAGAATGTAAATAAGAGTGCTGTATGCTGCCTGGGAGAAGAAGCTTTAATAGCATCAAGAGGCTGAGCTGCCTCCTTTTCTCTCTGCCGCAGAACAGTGATGTCCCAGGCAGGGCTTTCTCCTATCTGTACCCAGGTAAAAAAGATTTGTTACTCAAAGCCATAGTGGATCCAGTTGGTATGTAACACACATAAATTTGTCCTTGTAAGCTGCAGCTTTTCGATTAATAAATAAAACAAATAATACAATTTTCATATTCCAACCCTGTAAAGATTTCTTATATTTAGAGTCAACTGAAATTCACAACTTGAGTCTACCTCTCGTGGACCTTGTCTGCTTTTGGACCTGAGCTTTCCTTTCCTTTCAGTCCCAAGACAAGTCAGTTTTATTTAAGTCTCTGGGCCTTCCTCAGTGGCTTTTCCTTTGTGCTGATACTGCTAATCCCTCGTTGCTTAGCCAGGACAGCTCCTTCCTGCTGTTCTGTCCCAGATGCTGAGTGAGACCTGGCTTGACCTTCCTATCTGTTGTCTCACTCCTTTTACTTTCCTCATAGCACTCATTCGCTTAATTGATTTCTATCTTCTCTGTAATCTAAGACCTACAAGTCTGGGCTGGAGAGATGGCCTAGCGGTTAAGAGCGCCGACCGCTCTTGCAGAGGACCCGGGTTCGATCCCCAGCACCCACATGGCAGCCGTCTGAGGCTCCAGTTCCAGGAGAACTCCAGTTCCAGGGGAATCCGACACCCTCTTCTGACCTCCGTGGCATTGCACAACACGGGTGCACAAACTTGCATGCAGACAGTACATTCATACACATACAAAAAATAAATAAAAAAATAAAAGACCTACAAGTCTGTAGCTTGTGCTAAGGCAGGTACTCAAGCAAGTACCCAGGAAATGTGTTTTAAGTGAATCTTGTACCCTTTTCACTAAACCAGATTTTGTGCTGGTAAATTTTTTTTCTGTCCCTTAGCTTTTCTAAATGCTATTTCTTCCTTAATGAATTTTTCTAGCATGTTCCAAAGTAGAAAACAGTACGCAATCTTAAAAAAAAAAAATAACAGCATATTTTTATAGCATCATAGTCAAAACTTTATCCTAGCACATTATGCTACATATTGAAATTGTTTTACTTGAAGTTTCTTTGAGACAAGACAAGACGACCCAAGGTTTCTTAAGGGTATTTTGCTGGAACTTAAAATTTTAACATTGAATTAGTTCTTCTAAGTACAGTTCCCTTAATATGTTTCTTTTTAAATGACTTAACTCGCTGGTGATGAACAGTTTGGCTACTTGATTTACAGCTGTCAGTCCATCCCTAGGTCATCACAGAAGGCACTGTTACAAATAGAACTCAACGACTGTCCTAGGCCCAGCAGAGTGGAAAACCTGCTGTGTTCTCCCAACAGTTCTCCAGCTCACTTAACTGGATATTGCTACCCACCCTGAAAATCAATACGACTGACTTCACTCCATGAAGTTTGGGGTGCTGTGAGAGCTGTGGATTAAGCAGCTGTACCCTTGCTGAGTCCTTGAACTCTTATTTGGACAGTTTCTGTTCTTTTAAAATCTTCCTGGTAGCCCTAGAGGACACTTAGATCCAATTACCAATGGCTAGCTGAACAGCCATAGGTGTTCATTCTAGAAGGAAGAATTACAGCAACTGCCATCCATAGATTTCCAGGCCCTGGGGTAGCCATGATTGATTCAGATGACCCCAGGTGAACACCCCCCTCCCCCGAAGTCACTGGAGAAGTTTTAACCAATGGCTAATCTGAACCTCATTATGGCAGCAATGAAATGGAACTTGAGCCCTTCTCCCACCTGTGGTAGCTGAAGGCCACCTGTGATAAATAGCAGATCCCTTGTCATTCTAAGGGCGACACTCTCCTCTGCAGTGCTTTTCCCAGTAAAACCTCTTCAAAGTGATGTTATTACCTAGTTATGGCCTTTTATCATCAGTTGAGTGGGCTGAGTTGGTTGCATGAAAAGCCAGTGTCTCCCAGGGATCCTGGCTCCAGGCACAGCCAGGGGCAGCTGAAGAGACAACAGAAGTCACCAAGAGGTTCTCAGCCAGCAGAAGCTGCGGAGAGCTAAGATTTAGAAGGACTGCTGAGCTGGGCATGGTGGCGCATGCCTTTAATCCTAGCACTCAGGAGGCAGAGGCAGGTGGATCTTTGTGAGTTCAAGGCCAGCCTGGTCTACAAAGTTCCAGGACAGCTGGGGCTACAGGGAGACCTTGTCTCAAAAAGACCAAAAATAAATAAATAAATAAATAAATAAATAAATAAATAAATAAATAAATAAATAAGGACTGCTAATTAGGCAAGAGATAACACAGTGCAGAAACTGTTGAAGAGGAAAAGCTGTGAAGGGCAGAGGTTCCGGAGCGGAGAGACGGCCAAGAGCTGAGCCCGTGGAAGTGGGAAAGCCCTGACTGCTGGAAGAGCTCCAGAAAGCTGCAAATATTCAGACTCCAGCTGCTGAGGACTGGTTCAAAAGCTGTAAGGCTAGGAGCTAAGGAGTCCCACCCTATGTTCAGAGCTGTAACACCCACTATAGGGTTTTGGGCTTTTGGCACTAAGCTGTAGTGGAGGTTTTCCAGAGCTGCTGAGGCAAAGGAAGCTATTCTTTGCTAGTTCAATATTCCCGTCAGAATAACTCTCATCTGGTTGGTAACGTGAGCACTGGTTGCATGTTTATACCCTCTCAGATTGGTTTTATTTCTGTATTCTCTCTAGCACTTGGCTGCTGTATAATGATTTTTGAGATAAGATGAACACAGATGCTCAGCTTTTAGGTCCTTAGGAAGACTCTTTGATCTCTAGTAATTAAGAAATTTATTATATTTTTATTCAAAGGTTTCATAGTATAAGAAGATTTGGACTATGAAGAGATGGTGAGAATTTGAATTTTATATGTGGTTTTTGGAGGTCAAGCTTGTATGGCAAGGAATAGACCAGAGAGTTGTGAAAGAGCCATCAAAGCTGACTTTGAGTTTTCCTGGTGGTTTGGATGTTAATGCTGTTTACTATAAAGGGGGCTCTTTGGGGTTAGTAGGGATGGAAATAAAGAAAATCAGTTCTGTTTTAACAATATCGACTTTGAAACTTTTGAGCTCTATATGAAAATATTTCACAGCTTGTCATACATTATTATATATAAAACTCATGCAACCACTATGGAAAGCAGTGTGGAGAACCCTTAAAAAACTCAAAATGAACCAGCTACACCTCACCTGCCTGGAAATACTGTGCAGCAGAGGCAGCCATATGCCTGTATATCCCAAATCTAATTGGCTATTGGCTCTCTCCTTGGAGGAATGACCCATGGCTGATGCCACAAGCTTACATCCTCTACAGGTTAGGAGATATCATAAGCCACAGTAAGACCCTGTCATATTTAACAGAAAAAATGTTAGTTCGTGGGATACAACATTTCATTAAACATAATGTTCTATATTAAAAGTAATCTACCATAACTATTAATACTGCTAAGTACCTAAAAATCTTATTGCTTTGCTTTCATCTAGTAGGATGTGAAAGGTTATTCTGGAACACTGACTGTCAGCATGAAAAGGAAAAACAGCCAGAATTGACCAGAATCCAAGACAACAGGCTCCAGAGAGAGTGGAACTGTTCTTGCTTCTCATCCCACCTGTGCCAATTTTTATAAGCCAGGAAACAATCGCTGAAAAGGGGAGTGGTAGAATGTAAGGGCTGTAATTTGGTGAAAGGGTGAAACTACAGCAATTGTAGATCTGGACACTCATTTGTAACCCTATATGTGAACATACAAACCCCCTCACTCTTCTTGAAGTTGGGGCTTGTGGTGGGGTTTTGGGCACAACAACACGCCTGCAACCTTGGTTTTCACCTCGGGCTTTGTCTCTGGACTATCCTTATCGCTAAACACTGGAAAAAAACCACTGGACGCGCTACTGCAGGACCATCATGGCAGAATCATTGGATCTTCGGTTGGGGTGGGGTGAGGGGGGAAGGGAAGGGGAGATAGGCCTGAACTGAATTGGAAAAATGATTATGAATTGCACAAAGTCATCAATAAAAAAAATGTTAAAAAAACTCAAGCAACTCTGAGGTCTACTCTTGACCCAGCCACTCCCACCCCTACACCGTATATAACCCAAGACTCATCCACGTGCAAAGATCATGCATCTATGCTTATGTGACCAGCTCTCTTCCCATCGGGAGAGCTGGACCGAACCAATGCCCTCCACCAATTAGTGGGCATAGAGAAAATGTGGTACGATCTCCACAATGGAGCTTCTCCTAGGCTAGCAGTAAGAAAGATGACATCATGAACTTGGCAGGTAAATGGATGGAACTAGAAGACATTATTCTAAGTGAGTATACAGTCCCGAGAAAAACAAATGACAAATGGTATCCCTCATCTGTGGATGATATAATACTTATAATAATATATACTATATAAATACTATATAATATAATTTTACCTGAAAGCAACTGTACCATTATAATGTGAATAACTTAATGGGATCTAGATTTAACCTACCATTTATTTTCAGACTTTGTTATTGTGGTATGTATGCATACTTCAGAGTAATATAAAATTAAAGGGAAAAAATGTAGAGATGTACGGCAGAATGCATAAGTTCTGATGGGGAGGAGGCAAAGAAGGGGAAATGGGGTCTAAATTTGATTAAGAAATGTTGTATGAAATACATGAAACTTCAATAAAAAATGAAAAAAGAAATCCAAAAATGTACTGAAGTCAACAGAGAAAGCAATGAGTGCAAGAGATTTAAAAATTGAAAGCATTCAGATTACAGGGAACATCAAAACCTGGGAGACAGAATGAGATCATCTTGAAAGAGAGGAATAATAAATATGGAACTCCCTGTGAATCAAGCATTTGAGCGTTTAAAGGTCGCCTGGAGACATTGGAAGTCATTGTTCTAGAATAGAAGCAAACTTCTAATTGATGTTCAGGTAGATGAAAAAAATTGCACAGGACTTTATTTCCTGAAGAAATAATAATATTTCCTGTTAATAACCAAAGATAAAGCATTCCTCCAAAGCACAAATACTTGTGAATAGTTCCATTAAAGATTTGCAAATATGGTCACCAATAAACTTGTGTATGTGAATTCTGTCATATTCCTCTCCCATTAGTATTCAATGGTAGTTTTCTAAATAAAGTTCTTAACTATTCACTTGAATTTTAATTGTTAAAGTCATTTTCAAATACGTTAGGTTATACCCTTTCCAATAGCATGGACTCTTGTGCTTGATGAGTAATTAAATTATGGCAGTAATAGTATAATTCTATGTATGCTGAAAATCTGATTTTCTAAGAAGCAACCACAGGGCTCTGTGCTTCTCTGGTTTATTATTATTATTATTACTATTATTGTTAATTTTTCTGGCTGTCGATTTCTCTTTTCACATATTTTTCTTTTCACAGATTTTAGTGATGTCCTCATTCTTGGCTAAAATTTTGTCATGCCTATCAAGTGTAATTTCCATATCTTTAACTTTCTCCTTCTGTAATCAGTCCCCTATGAATTTTTCAATTTGAAATGAGGTCATTCTGGTCTGTATCACATCCAATTTACTACAAATGTTTCCCGAATTCTTTCCCTGTAATTCTGGCTTGTTCAGTATTCCGTTCCTTTACCATTTAAAGAACAATGAAAATTGCATGATGAACGTTTTCTTTTCAATTTGAAAAAGAAATGATGACAAATTTAAAATTATGAATAATTTGATTACCCCATAGCCGTTCTTTGTTTCACTTCCCACACGTAGTGAATTATTGGGCCAGTGGTATAAAATGCTTAGGATCTGCAGAAAAGATGTAACTGAGTTATTTAAAAGTAAATTGTTATAATCCTTTTTATTTATTGTTTTGCACATAAATTTTCTCCTTAAATTAAAGACAGTCTCCTTAAATTAAAGACAATCAGCCCCTCAAGAGTGTTTGAAGTTGAATCAATAATCAATATTCATAAGAAATTTATTACTTTTTCCAAGAGCCAAAATCCGAGATTAATATTTTGTAACATTTTATGAAGGCAATTAAGCTGACTAAATTAAGCAATCTTGTATCTTTGTAAGGAGATTGTATCAAATAGGAAATCTCTTCAATCAATTTATTAAGGATTAGATACCTGGAGAGAATATTTAAATTGTTGAACTAGCTTTCTCACAGGACTTTTTGAGTGTCTTTTTATTTAAAATTCAAAATCTTTAAACAGAGTAAAGTTCTTTTTTAATCCAATAGAACTTCATATTTGAAGAGATGTTATGGCCAATTAAGAAATCATAGGCATGGGGCCGGAGAGATGGCCTAGTGGTTAAGAGCGCCTACTGCTCTTGCAGAGGACCTGGGTTCGATCCCCAGCACCCACATGGCTGAGAACCATCTTTAACTCCAGTTCCAGGGGGAATCCGACACCCTCTTCTGACCTCCGCGGCATTGCATGACACGGGTGCACAAACCTACATGCAGACAGTACATTCATACACATAAAAAATAAATAAATAATTAAAAGAAATCATAGGCATGAAATTTAACATCTTACAGTGTGAATTACTGGGTTTGTGTTAAATATATCCAATTTGTTGGGAAACTAAAGGAATGCCAGACACTTTTAAAGTCAAGATGAGAGGATGGAAAGATTGTGCCACACTTTAGAGTATTCACAGCCAACAACAGTCTATAAATTCTAGTTCTAGGGGATCTGACACTCTCTTCTGGCTTCCCTGGGTACCAGGCAGGCATATGGTACACACACATACATGCAGGCAGAATAAACCTTGAAGTCAAGATGGTATCCAGTGTAGGTAAAAAGAAAGCCACTTGTGGCTTCTTTGTGCTAAATTACCTGCTTGTTTGTTTACACTGAAACCTAGCCTTAGGCAGGGTTTACGTCCTCCTGGAGATCAAACGCACTCATGAATACTCATGATGTTATGGAACATGAGGCAGGGGGTCTGAAACCAGGCCCTGAGATATGATGTCACTCTGGGTATAAAAACAGAATGCTGTGAATAAATAATGGGTCCTTCTTTCCACCAGACAGGGACTTCCTGCTGTTATTATTGCACTTGTAATTTTAGCCCATCAAGCTAGTGTGATCTTGGCTAGCAGAATTTGGCTGGGGAAAACATCATCCTGGGAAATCAGTGAGTGCCAGCAGCAAGGGCACTGGTGTGTGGTAAGTGAGTACTGCAGGATTTAGGCTATAGAGCACCGAACAGTCTGGCATTAGGGTGTAGGGTACCTAGCAGGCAGCAGCCTGGAGAATCTGGGAGTGCCAATAGGGCATTGCCTGGTGTAGATGTTAGATGAGACAGGTGGGCAGTGGAAAGGTTTTCAACCTTTTGCCCCAAGGTTTAGGACAGCTGCTGGTGGCTGTCTTGTGTTTTTCTTTTTCCTTGTCGTGTAGTAGACAAGGTTTGTGCATCCACCTCCTCCTGTGGCAGAGTGACCCCACAATCAAGTGATTTAAATCAATGTTATTTGATGATGCATTTTATAAAACTAATGACAAATGAGAAACATGTCGGACTATAGCATCTAAAACAAATAAGCATACTAACATATAGGTATTCTTGAAATTTAAGTAGGCCATATTCTTTATAAGAATATTCTTATAAAGAAAAGAAGTATTATTTTGCTTCTAAAGAATGGTGACTCTCCAGCTGGTTTCTGCAAGGCTTTCTGCTCATTATACACCCGTGAGATGATAAGTATCTATCTTGCCAAGAGTTGAGTCTCAAGCAGGAACTGGAGTTCATTCAGTGGAACAGTAATCAGTTTCAGGGACGGTAATGATGAATAACTATTTTACTTCTGTCATCATAAAAAGTGCAACTTTCCCTGCTCATTTCTCCTCCACTACCTTCTGTACCCATCTATTTACTTTTGTCTTACAGAAACTTGATTCCACACCCTCCATAGCCTCTTCAAACTCCCAGTGAATACTCTGGAAACTAAGGTTCCATTACTTCTTTAAATTTGTCTTCGAATGATAGCATCACTTGCTCTAGGGTTCGTGGAGACTCCCCTTGCTTGACAATGACACCCCAGGCAGCCCTTAGCATCTACCTCTTGTAAGGTCTGTTTCTTCTGATGTACATACAAGCACAGGCCATGCCCTTATGCCATTTTCTCAGGCTGTCTTAGTCCTTGTGCTCTGTATCCATGTGCTTTTCTCTCCTTGTTTTCTTCTCTCATTGTAAATCCTTGTCAACTCTGAAGTTCTGTCCTCAATCTACAATTGACTCAAGAACATTTGACCTAGATGATCATCCTTTTTTGTGTGTGTGAAACTTTTACCTTCTTTTCTAACACCAAAAATTCCAGTTTGATTCTATATCAGCCGTGGTATGTCTTCTACTTTTTAAATGCCTTATGACTGAAAACTTAGATTTTATCTTGTTTCTGCAAAGGTATTTCTCCTATTTATATAATCAGGCCTCATATATTTGTTTTGATACAGTGTCTCCCTGTAGTGCCAGCTTGGGTGAAACTCACTATATAGACCAAACTGGCCTTGGTCTCACAGATCTGCCTGCCGCTGCCTTCTGATGCAAATGATTGCATCAGAATAGGTAGTTCAATCATTTTTTTTTCTCTATTTGTGTTATCCCTTTCCACCGAATTTACCCCAATGATCCTTTGCAGCAAACATCAGCAGTGCCAATTGTAAAGGATCTCAACAAAGACAAACATCCATGTTCTCTCTCATAAGTGGACATATCGTTTAATACTTAGATATGCCTGTTTAAATAGTCTAATCCATAGAGGTCAGGAGCCTAGCACATTGCCATCGATGGTGTAGCTCATGGGAGGAAAGGTGCAATGCAGTGATATAAAGGGTGAAATGGAAATAACGAAATAGGACGTGTTGAAAGGAATTGAAGTATGAGGGGGAGCATAGAGAAGCCTATACGGGGAAGGATAACTAACACTAAATAAAGTAGAAAAAGTAATATGGAAACCTATCACTACAGAAGCATCTTAAAGTATGTACATATACAATATAAAAGAAATTTAAAGGAGCTACCCTATAACAAAGAGACATCTTCCTTGTTAGGCACCATAGACCACCAAAGTAAAAGCCAAATGCTAAGAATGCTCCTTCTTTGAAGCTGTTCATAAAAGACCCCACA
Organism: Rhizomys pruinosus; assembly: GCA_009823505.1. NCBI lineage: Eukaryota > Metazoa > Chordata > Mammalia > Rodentia > Spalacidae > Rhizomys > Rhizomys pruinosus. The sequence continues at coordinate 2,213,687 of VZQC01007984.1, forward strand.
GGCCCTCAAACAGTGCCTGGCATTGCCTCTGCTTCTGGTTCCCCATCAGAATTTGATGTTAAGACCCTACTGTTTAAACACTGCATACATGAATTACAGAATGAAGAAAAATCAAGCTGCTACTGACTTCAAGGGTTCATCTCTCCTGGCTAGCTTTTATAGTGCTGGAAGAGTCTAAGCATGCTACCGAATAGGAAAACTAAACATCAGCTTTACCCAGCTGTGGATCTTGTGCACTAAAACACCTGGCCTGGCAAGATACACCCACCAGTGTAATAATAGCATGAATATTATAGGAATAGCCAACCACTTTCTGATAGGATTTAAGGTCTGTTTCACAAGATGGAGCCCATCCTTGCCACTAATATCATGCCTAGGAACCTGCGACTAGATAGACCACAGGCAATAGTGGAGAGCCTGTACTATTATTATGCTAAATAGGTAGAGGGTTTTATTGATCCTTATTGACTATTGTTATTCCCATAGATTAATGCATCCCTCTTACCAGAGAAACTTCTTTTTGCAGAAGATGATCGACACAGTGACCCACAACTGACCGACTTGCAGAGAATAAGAGACAGAAGAGTACTAATACTAGACTAGGACACCTATATCAAAATTTTACTTCCCAAGTCTCAGGGATCATTGCAGAAAAGGGAGCAGAATGTTTGTAAGAGCCATAAGTGGTGGTGACCACAAGGAAACGATTCTCAGCAGCTGGTCAGTTACTCATATGAATGCACAGCAATTGTGACAGTGTACATAAGTCAGCTCAAGCCAAGCAAAGTTTCACAGCATGGAAGTGGAGAAAATAGGGAAAATGTTCTCACCATAGCTGAAGAAATATTAGTTCCTATAGATTTTGTGAGAGGAAAGTTGGTTTTCTTTAACAGTGTGTGAGAGGCTCCAGTAGATGGACCCACGTTGAAGGACATTTGCAGACACAAATTTGACTCAATGGGTATATACAAATATATATGTGTATATATATATATATATATGTATATATATATATATATATATATATATATATATATATATATGTAAAAGATTACATGAAATGAGGCAAGGGCTATTAAGCTGAGTGTACATGGTGATGGGGTCTAAATAAGATCAAAATATATTGTATGAATTTCAGAAATATTAAAATTTTAAAGATAAGAGAAAAAGTTTTATGGTCATAAGAATACCATGATAACTTATTTTTGCTCTAAGTGACTTTTTTTCTGAAACATGGTATTTAGACATTATGGGTAGGGGAACAAGAAATAAAACTTCTAAAATGTATCTATTCAGTTCACATATAAATATTTGGATGAATCGAATATACTTATGAATTAAAAGCATTTTAGAAAATAAATTCTAATATTTAAAAATAACTCCAGGTCATTTTTATTATTTCATAATACTGCTTTATCAATTAAAATCGAATATTTATAAATGGCATCTTACTTTATTAAATTTATAAAGGTACAATATTTTGTTGTCATATGTTTGTTTCAAGAAAGGCTGTATCACACATTTTCTTTTATTTATTATTCTAATTTCTAAGAAAGATTTCAAAAATAATATGCAAATAAAGTATTTTGAGAGTCTAGAGGGGAAGTAGAATACTAAAAAGAAATGTCTTGGTCTCATGTGGATAACTAGGAAGAAGCCTCTGCATTGTCACACACAATAGATTTTATGATTGCCTCATGAATCCAACAGCCACATGGTAAGTGGCATGTTTTTCACATTGAAGGAATTTATTTGTGTCTACATAATGGCCTTTCTATGTTATGCAAGAATAGTCACATGGCTTTTTTGACCTAACCACAAAGCTATTTTAAAATGCCTGGTTTGGGGCTCATGTATCTTTTAAAGATGGAACTGTAATGAGCTTCTCTATAATTTGTTTACATTTTATAAAATATAATTATGTCTTATAAAATATTTATGTTTGGCTTAATGCAGCCATTGCCACATGAAGCAATTACTTCCCCCTCTAATGAGGATAATGATGTTTATGCCCATATAAATGACTCAAATAGAAATAATGTGTCTATTTTTTTTTCATCAAAACCAAGTTTTCTTTTCTGAACCAGTGGATAATTTTGATACTTAGAAAATTCAGGCCATGTGTCTTAGAAAATTTTTGGAAAATAGCTTATACATTAGTTGTTTTGATAGGCCCAATCTCGTTAAACGAAGGCAGGTGTTTTCTACTATTTCTTGAATAAATTCTCACAAATTCACTGATTAATCTGGATTTATTACCTCACTTATATGTATGAGCAGTCTACAGTAGATCTCATCAGACCAAAATCAGTGCCCATAGCAGTGCTTTTCTTACTGGACACACTGTAGATAATTATGATTCCAGCGCATTCTCATTCTCGTTGTTAACAGCATTTAGGTACATGTGTTTCTATGACAGCTGCCACCATCGTCGTGGCTTCTAGAGAGTACAGCATTCCTTCTATAGACGGCCCACTTTCTCTTGCTTCCTATGAGGTCTATTTCTTGAATTTACACAACCGCTACTTAGTAACTATGTCTATTTTGTTTAGATCATATCTTTCTGTCTTCTTCTTTAGCTCCGTTATTATTCATTCTACTATTGCTCTGACTCCAGCTGGTTAAAGTTCTGAGCTTTAAGGATTGAAACTGCTTCTGTATATACTATTCCGTTGTATGTATATCCATATGTACTAAAATATTATTTGGGTTCAATAAAGAAGGATGCCGGTCATTTGTAGCTACATAGTTCCTTAGAGAACATTCTGCTAGGTAAAATAAGCCAGGTAGAAAGACAAACACTGAGGTTTTTACTTATATGTGAACCTGTACATTTTGATAAAACAAGTAGCCTCCTTAGAGATTTCTGTACAAAGCACTCAGAATGAACGTGGCAAAAAGCCAAGAAGAAACTAGAGCCTCTCAGCCCAAAAGACATCAAGGAACTAAACCTTGCCAACAATGTTGTGAATTAGAAGCAGGTAACTGCCTGTCAGCAGTTTGATGAGACCCCATCCTAGCCCACAACTTGATTATAACCTTTTCCTCAAAAGCCTGATCCTGATGCAAAAGCACCCATCAAACTTGTGCCAACACTCCCAGATAACAGACACTTTGAGTTAAAAAAAATAATAAAGCTAATTAACAATAAATGCTACATGAGTTAAGAGAAAGTAACATTCTCTGTGGAAGGATGTGCATGACTAACTTAAGAGGTATGCATAGACGGGTTTTAGTATGTTTGTGGAAGAGTGAAGAAAACCGAAAGGAAGCCAATGGTAGAGAAATGTAAACAAGGTTACAGAGAAATTCAATACATAAATTCAAGTAGACAACTGGTGTAGCAACTGGTGGTCTACACCTGTAATCTCAGGATTTGGGAAGTAGAGGCAGAGAGATCAAAAGAGTTCAGGGTTATCCTCAGGAAGTTTTTTTTTTTTTTTTTTTAAAGTTTCATGAAATTTTATTCTGGAATTTTCTGCCTATAAATAATCCCATAAATGTGTGCCTGCCTTCCTTGGCCACATGCTTGGGGTCGTGGTGGTTACGCTGCCTCTAGGCATCTTCTCCCTTGGCTTGTCATCATCACTACACATTCTAGTGTCTCTTCTTGTCTTCTAATCCCCAGGTACCCTAATTATGCACTCTATCCTAAGGAGCATCCCTGGAAGGGGCCTTGCTGGTTTAAATGCTATGAGCATTGTAAACTTGGGTAGAAATTGACAAATATCCTTCCAATAAGATTACAGCCAATTTAATTTCCCAACAAGAATAAGAAGAGAGTGTGTTAGGAGCAGCATAGCTAGAGATCAGGAAGGTCACCCATCTTCATGTGACCAGTGTTTGTCAGGAGCTTGCTAACCTGTGCATGCCCCTCATTCTTTTTTTTTTTTTGTTTTTTTTAGACAGGGTCTCCCTGTAGCCCCAGCTGTCCTGGAACTCACTCTGTAGACCAGGCTGGCTTTGAACTCACAAAGATCCGCCTGCCTCTGCCTCCCAAGCGCTAGGATTAAAGGCGTGCGCCACCACGCCAGGCTAATTGTTCTTAACACTGAGATGGACAAATGAGAGCAAAGTTCCACTATGTTAGAAGTGTGTGTGTGTGTGTGTGTGTGTGATGATGATGATGATTTGTATTGAGATAAGGTCTTGCTATGTAGCCAGGCTTGGCTCCAACACAAGATCTTCCTGGTTTTGTCTTCAGAGCTCTGGGATTACAGGTATGTGACACCACACATAGCATTCTAATGAGAAGAGCAGACCAGAAGCAGTGAGCAAACACATATGACACAGCAGACAGTGATGAGTGTTTTGAATAAAAACTCAATAAGACAAGGTGGATGGAGAATGACAGCCAGAATTGGGGAGATGGCTATTTTATAGAGGGTGGGCCAGGAAAGACCTCAGGGAATAACCATACAGATCCCTGCGGAGAACTGACCAGGGCGAAGGCACTGAAGTCATTAGGGATGAGGTAGCCCAGCCGCGCTGAAGGAATATATGGACAAAAAGGAGGCAACAGAGTCAGAAAATGCAAGGTCTTGTGAATTTGCTTCTAATTTGCATAAATTGAGGAACTACTACATGAGTCTGTGCAGAAGGATGTGATCTGCCTTGGACTTCAAGATTCCCCTGGTAGCATTTAAGAATAAACTACATTATCACTCCCTGGCTTCATCATACCCAGTGGCCCTCTGGATACGATTTCTTAAAATGCATTTAAGAGGGGCTGGAGAGATAGCCTAGCGGTTAAGAGCACCGAATGCTCTTGCAGAAGACCCAGGTTCAATCCCCAGCACCCACATGGCGGCTGAGAACCATCTGTAACTCCAATTCCAGGAGAACTCCAGTTCCAGGGGAATCCAACACCCTCTTCTGACCTCCACGACATTGCACGACACGGGTGCACAGATCTACATGCAGACAGTACATTCATACACATAGAAAATAAATTAAAAAATGCATTTAAGAAGTCAGATGTGCTGGGCCTGGTGGCACAGGCCTTTCATCCCAGCACTTTGAAGGGAGAGGCAGGTATATCTCTGTGAGTTCAAGGCTAGCCTAGTCTACATATTGAGTTCCAGGCTAGCTGGGGCTACAGGGAGACTCTGCCTCAAAAAGACAAAAAAAAAAATATGAACTACATAGATGGGCTGGGGTAGAAAGATAGCTCATCAGTTAAGAGCACTGGCTGTTCTTGCAGAAGACCCGGGTTAGAATCCCAGCACCCGGGCTTGAGAGATGGCCTAGCGGTTAAGAGCGCCGACCGCTCTTGCCTCAGGAAGTTTGAAGCTAGACTGAACTCTATGAGATTTTTGCCTCAAAACTACCAAATCCCAAGAAACAAAGAGTTGAAGTAGTCATCTAATTCAGAGACTTTAAAGTTTCAAATCTCTTTTCACAGAAAATTTTGTTTGCTGTTAATAATTAGTCAAGTTGAATCCTGGAATTTGAACAAATTCTGTCTCATCCCCTGTGTAATATAGACGGTGTGCCAAGAAATAATTATCTTCAAGGAAAGGGAGGATGAATACTCTGTATCCTGAGTTCTGGCATTTCAGATTGTGACCTGAGCTGCTTCCCTTTGCTGAGCTTGATACTGACAAAAAATGCATTATCACGTGTCTTACCTCTTTGCATAGTGAATACGAAAGAGACCTCATCCTTTTAAAACACAACCAACAGCAATCTGTTGTGGAGAATTTAAATTCTATAAGGAATAAAAGATAAAGTGCATTCTGAAAGGTGAAAATATTTCTGTCATGAAGCCCACAAAATCTGTCAAAATGGAAATATTTAGCACCTATTAGAATTCTTTTAAGGGGGCTGTAGAGATGGCTCAGCAGTTAAAAGCACCGACTGCTCTTGATCCCCAGCACCAACATGGCAGCTGGGAACCTTCTTTAACTGCAGTTCCAGGGGAATCCGACACCCTTTTCTGATCTCTGCGGCATTTGCACAACACGGGTGCACCAACCTACGTTCAGACAGTACACTCATACACATAAAATAATAATAATAATAAATAAATTAAAAAAAAGAATTCTTTTAAAAATCAAAGGTATTTTCCTGCCTTGTATGGTGTTCTATTTTGCCTCTGTTTCCATAATAGATGCTCTAACCAAAGTTAATTTGGGGAAAGAAAGTGTTGATTCCAATTTACAGATTATATTCCATCACAAGGGAAGCCAAGGCAAGAGCAAAAGGCCTGCACCTGCAGCTGTCACTTCGGAGAAGCACTGCTTACTGGCTTGTTTTCTCTGGTTTGCTCAGCTACTTTTCTTATGCAGCCCCAGCCCACTTGCTCTTGGATAATACCTCCCACAGTGGGGTGGGACCTCATTCATAAATTAGCAATTAAGACAATGCCCTACAGACATGCCCACAGGCCAGTTGAATGGAGGGAATTCCTCTGCTGAGATTCTCTCTTCCCAAGTATGTCTAGGTTGCTGTAAGTTAACAAAAATGATCTATGCCACAGTGGTACTCCAAATTAAATGTATCATAATATTCAAAGCTAGCACTGACATATCAGTGAAAACAGGAAAGAAGGATATAAAATAAGGAGGTAAAAGAGGAAAATGGAAAGGAAGGGCTAGTAGGTTTGGGATGAGAGGACATAGCAGAGAAAGAGTATGGGGAAGGATACTACTGTTTCCTTCTGAACAGATTGCTAAATATATGCATATATGACAGATTTGAATGGACTTACCTTATAATGGGAAGACAATGCCACAGCCCAGTCACAATTTACAGAGAAAAATCCCAGTGCTAGTTCTGAGTTGCCTCTTCTCAAAGTTTTTTGTCAATGGGTTCTCAGACCACCACCCTCTCCTCCCCAGAAAAACAGTATTTACTATTGCCATTGCTCTTGGTGACTGTCCAGAACTTGATGGTAAGACTGTATTGCTGAATGTTAGGACATGGAAAAAACAAGTTGCTTTCAACTTGAAAGTTTTATTACTCATGGCTAGCTTTCATAGAGATGGAACGGCCTATGCATGCTACTGGGGAAATATGTCTTATACAGCTATGAACCCTGAGACCTTCAGTAATGACTGGGCTGACAGAAAAATAATAAATAGGTGAAATTTCCTTTTTCAGATGTAAACATTTTAAGCTTTTTTTTTTAATTTTTTTTTTATTTTTAAGGGATTCTACAATACAATGACACAGTTGTTTGCAGATAACAATGATGTTACTCAGTATGTCATACAATTAAGTAATTGGTGCATTTTGCAAGTATCTATGTCCAAATTTTGAACAACCCAAGGTTCCCATAGTCCAGTTGGAGAAGCTTGTATGCACAGGCATGTTGATCAATCAG
>VZQC01007984.1:2222966-2286194 GCA_009823505.1 Rhizomys pruinosus
TATATATATATATATCCATGTCCCCCATCCTACCCCCACCCCACTAGAGCTCATGCATTCTGCCAAACATGCTTTTCATCTCTTTCTCAGTCTTTCTCAAAATTCTGCATGTGGAAGTTGACTGTTTTGAGCAGAAGTTCAATGTTTCAGTCAGTTCTTTGATGCAGTCCTTTCTGTTGTTGTTGTTGTTTCCTATATGCATCACTCCCAACTGCTTGCACAAAAGCTCAAGGGGCTGTGCACAAGAAATACTTACAACTAGGTAATTGGCACTGGTATCCACAGATGAGGGATACTATTCGTAGTTTGTTTTTCTGGGATTGTGTTACTTCACTCAGCATGATATCTTCTAGCTCCAGCCATTTACCTGCAAAGCTCATGATGTCATCTTTCTTTACTGCTGCATAGAACTCCATTGTGTAGATTTACCACATTTTCTCTATCCACTCATCAGTTAAGGGGCATTTGGGTTGTTTCCAGCTCCTTGGTATTGTGAAGAGAGCTGCAATAAACCTGGCTGTGCATGTATCTCTGTGGTAAGATGAGTCTTGTGGGTACATGCCCAGGAGTGGTATGGCTGGGTCAGATGGCAAGTTCATTCCAAGTCTTCCAAGGATTCTCCACACTGATTTCCATAGTGGCTGTACAAGTTTACATTCCCACCAGCAGTGGATGAGTGTTCCTCTTTCCCCACAACCTCTCCAGCACTTGGTATCATTTGTTTTCTTGATCCTAGCCAGTCTTATTGGAGTGAGAAGATATCTTAAAGTGGTCTTGATTTGCATTACCTTAACGATTAATGATGTTGAACACTTCTTAAGGTGTTTCTCAGCCATCTCTAATTCCTCACTTGTGAAGTCTCTGTTCAGGTCTTTGGTCCGCCTACTGAGTGGGTCATTCGTTTTCTTTCTTCTTTGTTTTTTGAGTAGTTTATATATTCTGGAAATCAATGCTTTCTCAGATGTATCTGCAGTGAAGGTTTCCTCCCACTCTGTGGGATTTCTCTTCACTTCTTTCTTTCTTTTGATGTACAGAAGCTTTTGAGTTTAATGAGGTCCCATTTGTCAATTGTCGACCTTAATTCTTGTGCAGCTGCTCTCTGATTTAGGAAGTCTTTTCCTACACCTATATCTTGCAGTCTGCTGTCAACTTTTTCTTCTATCGCCTTCAGAGTTTGGGGTTTCACGTTGAGGTCTTTAATCCATCTGGAGTTGACTTTTGTACAGGGTGAGAGGCAGGAGTTTAATTTCGTTCTTCTACAAGTGGTGATCCAGTTTTGCCAGGTGTTGTCTTTTTGTATACCCTTAGCCCTGCCCCCTGGTACAGCCAAGGCTGACTGGCAGGTTGGGAGAGGTAACTGAACCCACAGGAGTGGTTCCTCATATTGCCTTGGAAGGCTCACAGTCAAGTTTATAATCCTGGGAAGGCATTTGGTGTCCAAGGTTAGTCTTTCTTTCCAAGGACCACCCATGAACACACCATGTTTCTTACCAACCACCACAGATTAGTGGCACAGTAGTCAACACTGGAGATTGTGTACTCTCAGGGTGCTGGGATCTGTTACTCTGTTACTCTGTTACTACTTAGTCCCTGTATGAAAACATTGTGTCACATCCTCTTAGTGCCACAACAGATCAAATGAAAACCCTTGAAGTATGATATCTGCTAAATGTGCATCGTTCTTACAACATTGCAAAGCCAAAAAATCTTAAGTGAGATTGTTCTAAATGGAGCTCCTCCATGCATCCTCCACTATGACTCTGTAGTTTTCTTCTTCTTGAAAATAAATTGTATTTTGCAAGGCTGGAGAGATGGCTCAGCGGTTAAGAGCACCAACTGCTCTTGCACAGGACCCAGGTTCAATTCCCAGCACCCACAGGTGGCTAAGAACTGTCTTTACGCTGATCATGCTGATGCAAACCTTTAATCCCAGCATTCAGGAGGCAAAGGCAGGTGGATCTCTGTGAGTTCAAGGCCACCCTGGTCTAGTGAGTTCTAAGCCAGCTGGGGCTATAGGGAGACACTGTCTCAAAAATGAAAACAAAAACAAAAAACAACAACAAGAAAAGAAAATAAATCGTATTTTAAAGACCAAGACATATTTTAAAAATTTGTTTGATAAAAAGCATGAGATATTTATGAACATTCCTTTTTTAAATATTTCATTTATTATTTGTATTTTATGTACATAAGTATATTACTTGCATGTATATAAGTACACGCATATCATGAAGTACTTGTGGAGGTCAGAAGAGGGCATTAGATTCCTTTTTTATTTTAATTGAGTGAGCACTCATTATTTAATTAATTAATTTATTTATTTTTAATATATATTTTGTACAAGATTATCAAATCTAGACCTGTTTTCCCCACCCTATGCCCCCACACCACCAGAGCTCATGTATTCTGCCAAATATGCTTTTCATTTCTTTCTCAGTCTTTCCTGATATTCTCCATGTGGAAGTTGACTGTTTTGAGCAGAAGTTCACTGTTTCAGTTAGTTCTTTGATGCAGTACTTTCTGTTGTTGTTGTTGTTGTTGTTTCCAATATGCATCACCCCCAACTGCTTGGACAAAAGCTCAAGGGGCCGTGCACAAGAAATACTTACAACTAGGTAATTGGCACTAGCATCCACAGATGAGGGATACCATTCGTCATTTTTTTTTCTGGGACTGTGTTACTTCACTCAGCATGATGTCCTCTAGCTCCAGCCATTTTCCTGCAAAGCTCATGATGTCATCTTTCTTTACTGCTGCATAGAACTCCATTGTGTAGATGTACCACATTTTCTCTTTGAAGGGGCATTTGGGTTGGTTTCAGCTTCTTGCTATTGTGAAGAGAGCTGAAAATAAACATGGCCATGCATGTATCTCTGCGATGGGGTGAGTCTTGAGGGTACATGCCTAGGAGTGGTATGGCTGGGTCGGGTGGCAAGTTCATTCCAAGTGTTCCAAGAGTTCTCCACTCTGCTTTCCATAGTGGCTGTATGAGTTTACATTCCTACCAGCAGTGGATGAGTGTTCACCTTTCCCCACAACCTTTCCAGCATTTGGAATCATTTGTTTTCTTGATCCTAGCCAGTCTTATTGGAGTAAGATGATATCTAAAATGGTTTTGATTTGCATTTCCTTAATGATTAGTGATGTTGAGCACTTCTTAAGGTGTTTCTCAGTCATCTCTAATTCCTCACTTGTGAAGTCTCTGTTCAGCTCTTTGGTCCATCTACTGGGTCATTTGTTTTCTTTCTTCTTTGTATTTTGAGTAGTTTATATATTCTGGAAATCAATGCTTTCTCAGATGTTTCTGAGGTGAAGGTTTCCTCACACTCTGTGGGATTTCTCTTCACTTCCTTGATTGTTTCTTTTGATGTACAGAAGCTTTGAGTTTAATAGGAGTCCCATTTGTCAATTGTCGACCTTAATTCTTGTGCAGCTGCTGTCTGATTAGGAAGTCTTTTCCTACGCCTATATCTTGTAGTCGTGCTGCCAACATTTCTTTGATCCTTTCAGAGTTGGGGCTTCATGTTGAGGACTTTAATCCATATGGAGTTGGCTTTCATACAGGGCGAGAGGTAGGGGTTTAATTTTTCCTTTCTACAAGTGGTGATTCAGTTTGCCAACACCACTTGCTGAAGATGCTGTCTTTTCTTTTCTCATTGTGTCTTCTTGGCCCCCTTATCAATATATGAGGGTGGAAATTGTATGTGCTCAAGTTTGGATCTTCAGTTTTGTTCCATTGTCAACAGGTCTTTTTTTGTGCCAGTACCAGCTGTTTTTTATGACTACAGCCCATTAGTATAGTTTAAAGTCTGGTATAAGAGATCCCCCCTGTGTGTCATTTCACTCAGGGTTTTTTAGCTATTCAGGGTCTTTTGTTTCCAAGTTGTTCCCACATGGATTTAAAGACTTTTTTTTCCAAGCCTGTGAAGAGACTCTTGGAGATTTAATTGAGATTCTGTTTAAATCTCACAAGAGGTTTGGTAAATGGAAATTTTACAATGTTAATTTTCCCTATCCATGAGCATGGAGGTTTTCCATCTTCCAATGTCACTTCTTCAATTTCTTTCTTTAAAGGTTTAAAATTTTTGTTGTAGAGATCTTTGGTGTCTTTGGTTAGGTTTGTTCCTAGGTTTTTATTGTTTTTGGGCTATTGTGAGTGGGAGGGTCTCCTGAATTTGTTTTCCAGGTTGCGTTGTTGTTGTAAAAGAAAGGACACTGATTTTTTTTAGGTTAATTTTGTATCCTGCCATTTGCTGAAGCTGTTAATCATTTCTAGGAGTTTTTCTGGTGATGTTTAGCACCCTTAAGTAAACAACATATCATCAGCAAATAGGGATAGTGCTTGACTTCCTCTTTTCCAATTAGTACTCCTTTAATTTCCTTTTCTTGCCTTATTGCTCTCCGGCAAGTTTTTCAAGCACTATATTGAAGAGGAGTGGTGACAGGGGGCAGCCTTCCGAGTTCCTACCTTTAAAGGGAATGTGTCTGTCATTTCCCCATTTAGGATGATATTGCTGGGTTTCCTTTATATGGCTTTGATTACATTGAGGAATGATCCCTCTCAAATCCAATTCCCTCTAGGATTTTAAAGCAGGAAGGATGCTGGATTGTCAAAGCTTTTTCAGCATCAATTGAGATGAGGGTGGTTATTTGTCTTTCATTCCATTTATGTGCTTGATGAATGTTTATTGATTTTTGTATGTTGAACATCCCTGCATCTCAGGTATGGATCCAACTTGGTCATGATGGATGATCTTTGATGTGAGTCTGTATGCGATTTGCCAGTATCCTGTTTAAATTTTGGCATCTGTGTTCATTAGGGAGATGGGGTCTGATAGTTCTTTTTTGGGTTGTATCTTTGCTGGTTTTGGGTATTAGAGTGATGCTGGCTTCATAAAGGGATTTTGGAGAAATTCCCTCTGTTGGTATCCTTCTGAACAATTTCAAAGTAATATGGTTGTAAGGTCTTTTTGAAGTGTTTTTATAGAATTCTGCTGTGAAACCGTGCCTGGCCTGTGCTTTTTATAATTGGGAGTTCTTATTACATCTTCAATTTCTCATAGTATTATTATGAGGCTATTTAAGCTATGGATCTCTTCTGGTTGAGCTTTGTGATTCCCAGGATCAGATATTCATCCCATTTTTTCTAGCTTTTCAAACTGGTAGAGTAACAGGTTTTTGAAGTATTCCATAATGATTTCTGGGTCTTTATCACGTTGTTCTTTGTATAGTTTCCCTTTTCATCATGGATTGTATTGATTTGGAGTGTTCGTCTTCTTTTGGTTAACTGGCTAGAGTGTCTGTCTATCTTGTTTATCTCTTCAAAAATCAACTTTTAGATTCATTGATTGTTTAAATGTTTTTCTTTATTTCTATTTCATTGATTTCTGCTTTGATTTTGTTATTTCTTCCGTTCCTGTTGCTTTTAGGGTTCATTGTTGTTGGCTCTCCAGTGCTCTTAGCTGCAGTGTAGATTCATTCACTTGTGCTCTTTCTGTTTTTCTAATGTAGGCACCCCAAGACCGAAACGTCCCTCTTAGTGACTGCTTTAAGGTATCCCATAGGGTTTTGTTGTGTTTGTAGTGTCATCTCATTCAGTTCCAGGAATGTTTTTATTTCTTCTTTATCTCTTCCTTGACCCATTCATTGTTCAAGAGTGTGTTTGTTTAGTCTCCTGGTTCTTGTGGTAGTTTTGGGCTTCTGTTGTTTTGTTGCATTTATTGTATGCATGATAGAATGATGAAATTATTTTATCTTTTTGTATTTGTGGAGGTTTTTCTGTGTCCAGTATGTGGTCGATTTTGGAGAATGTTCCATGGGGTGAGGAGTAGAAAGTGTATTCCTCTGCTATTAGGGTGGAATATTCGGGTAGATGTCTATGAGGTCCATTTGGTTAGTCATCCCTTCATGTTCAGATGTCTCTCTGTTTATTCTTGTCCTGTTGACCTGTCCAAGGGCTCAGTGAGGTATTGAAGCCCCTACTATGAGTGTGTGAGATTAGTGGTGACTTGTGGTCCGGGAGAATTGTCTTTATAACATTTTGTGCACCAGAGTTTGGTGCTATAGATACATAATTGTGAATCTTCTTGGTGAATTGTTCCTTTGATAAAAATGTAATGCCTCCTCTTTGTCTGTCGATTTTTTACTTTGAAGTCTATTTTTCGATATTAAATAGCAACAGCCTGCCTTCCCTTTTTGTACCATTTGCTTGGAATATTTTTTTCCCATCCTTTCACTTTAACGTGGTGCCTGACCTTGAAGGTAAGATGTGTTTCTTGTAAGACAGCATATAGATGGGCTCTGTTTCCTAATACCAATCTCCCCAGTCTATGTCCTTTTAGATTGGGGAATATTTAGTCCATTACATATTTAAGATACTGATGGTTGTTTTCTGTATTATCATTGCGGTTGGTTAGTCTTTTACTGTTGCTTGTATCAATGTGGAGTTCTCGGTTTAGGTTCTTTCTGGCGATTGTCTCGTTTGTTGGCTCGCTTTCTGTCCTGTTCTCTGAAATTGCTTCAAGTATTCCTCTGACGAGTTGTTTTTTTCCACTGACTGTATTCTTTAAAGCTGTTTATGTCAATGAAGGTTTTTTTTCATCTCCTTCAATTATAATCCGCATTTTTGCTGCGGGAGTCCAGTAACCTGGGTTGGCATCTATTGTCCTTAACACGGAATGCTTCTCTCCAGGTCTCTTCTGTTTCATAGTTGCATGATGCGTAAGTCAAGTTTCTAATGCTGATAGGTTTCCCCTTTAGGTCAATTGTTTTTTCCTCTTGTGGGGCCTATGAAGCGATTTGTCTTTGATGGTGTCTAGCATTTTAATATAAATGAGTGTGGCAATGGAGATGTTTTTTTTCTGATCTGTGTTCTGTTTTGGAGTTTCATATGTGCTTCTTGTAGTTTGTATTGCTTGGTCTCTTTTAGTTTTTTTTTTGAATTTTCATCTTATGATTCTGTTGAGATCTGATCAATACCATTCACTTTTGGATTCTCTCCTTCCTCTGAGTTCCCTATGATGGGGATGTTTTGATCTTTTCATAGTGTCCCACAGGTCCTGTTGTTCTCCCTTTTGTTATTTTTTTAATTCTTTTTTCACATAAATTTATTTTTCTATTTTTTTAGAAAATCGTAGACCTGTGTTCTCACCCTTCCCCCACCCCGCAAGAACTGCATGCATTCTGCCAAACATCTTTTCATCTTTCAGTCTCTTTCCAATATTCTCATGAGGAATTGACGTTTTCGAGCAGAAGTCGCTTCACAGTGACTCGGTTTCTATCTTTTGCAGTTACTTTTAAATTTTTCATATCTCTTACTTGATGGTTTTAGTTGTCCTGTGTTATCTCCAGGTCTATATTCTTGTTACTCTGCTTCCTCCATTTTGCGCTGAGGCTTTTCCATAAGCTTGCCTCTTGATTGGAGAGATTTTTGATCACCTTTTTCATTTCTTCTTCCTATTTCTTTAGTATGTTATCCACTTGTCTCATTTGCTTTTCATTTCTTCCTGTAGCTCTGTTGCTTCACTGGTTTGGGTTCTCCTTATCTTTTCTTTTCTTTTTTTTTTTTTTGTTTTTTATGTACGGTGTATGTATTTGTTCGCCGCATTGCAGGTCTGTGCAGACCCGAGTCGTGCAATGTCGCGGAGGTCAGAAAAGGGTCCTCGCGATTCTCCCTGGAAATGGAGTTTCCCTGGAATTGGAGTTAGCAGACGGTTCTTACCGCCATGTGGGTGCTGGGGGATCGAACCGGGTGCTCTGCAGAGCGTCGGTGCTCTTAACCGCTATGCTATCTCTCCACCCCCTGATCTTTTTTCATAGGGGTCTTTTCAGTGTTTCCACTTGCTTCTTGTGTTCTTTGTTCTCTTTTCTTAATTCTTTGATTTGCTCTTTATTTAATCTTCCATTTCTTTTTTTTAAATTTTATTTATTTCTGTATGTGTATGAATATACTGTCTGCCTGCAAGTTTGTGCACCCGTGTCGTGCAATGCCGCGGAGGTCAGAAGAGGGTCTCGGATTCCCCTGGAACTAGAATTCTCCTGGAATTGGAGTTTCAGACGGTTCTTAGCCACCATGTGGGTGCTGGGGATCGAACCCGGGTCCTCTGTAAGAGCAAGCAGTCGGTGCTCTTAACCGCTAGGCCATCTCTCCAGCCCATCTTCCATTTCTTTGTATATGTTCACAATTGTGTTTCTGAATTCTGTGTCCTGGGCCATCCCCAGGGGGATCCCACTGTAGAAATCTTCCACAGGGTTGGTATAACTTGGTGTGGGATTATCCAGAACCTTTCCCATATTGTCTCTTCTTCGTGTTCCCAGCATATGGGCTTCTCCTTGCCTGTATTCCAATGTGAGTCCCAAATGCCTCTTCACTGTGTTGAAGGCTTGCTTTGCTTTGCTTGCCTCCTTCAGATGCCTTCATAATCCCAGTTGCGGGGGGTGGGGGGATGGGGAGTCCTCTGCCCTGGTACCTGCTCTTCAGGAGGTTTTGGGAAATCTCTGATCTCTAGATTCCTTAAAACTAGAGTTACAGGTGGATGTTAGCTGCCACAAGAGTGCTAGGAATCAAATCTGTATCCTCTGCAAGAATTGCCAGTGCTCTTAACCACTAAGCCATATCTCCTGCCCCCAGAAAAATTTCTTTACCCTCATTTTATGTTAATATTTGTTGCATGGTATGTGGAGAATTTTCTTTCTTTTTTTTTTTTTTTTTTTTGAGATAAAAACTCTAGAACATAGCCTTGCAAAGCAAACTAATTGCATGAATTCAGGACTGGAAAGTCTCTGTTCTTTTTCCACTAGAGAAGTGGTTGCAGAAACTCATACTTGCTTATCCAGTAGAATTTCCATTCACTGTACTTTAATAAGAAAAAAACTGAAAGTCAGGTGTGGGGGCTGACACCTGTAATCCCACAACATGAGAGATAAAGGAAAGAGATAAGGAGTTCAAAGCTAGTCTAGGCTAAATAGGTATTTGGAAGCCATCTTTTGGATACATGAAATCCTATCTCAAACAAACAAAGCCATGATTTCATTACGAGTGGTGATGAGCCCAAGTAAGTGCTGAAATTTTGTGGCCTCTTTTGCACCAGGTAGCCCCCAGTGAGAAGTGAGCTATAGTATAGTATAGTATAGTATAGTATAGTATAGTATAGTATAGTATAGTATAGTATAGTACTACTACCTTAGGTTATCCTTATGTTATTTTGTTTGTTTGTTTGTTTTGAGATAGAGTCTCCTTATAATTCTAGCTGAGGTGGAACTTGCTATGTAGATCATCCCAGGCCAGCCTTCATCTCACATGATTCGCCTGCCTCTGCCTTCCAGGTGTTGAAACTAAAGGTATTCACCACAATGCCTTGCCAACAGTATCTTTTAACATGGGATACTTCAGCCATGATAAAGTGTAGAATCCAACACTACAGATGAAGCAGCAAAAAAGATATAGGAGCCTGGATACTTCAGGCTTGGCTGTTACATATGACACCTTTGAATTGCATATCATCAAACATCTAGGACTAAAGTAAAATAAATCTCTGCCTTTCAAAAGCCACTTTGATTTTCTGATATGCCTATTGAATTTCTTTGAACTAAAAATATTTATTAGAGGATAAATAATAGTGTCTGCCCCTTGTACTAATGAAAACCATGCAAATCAAAATTAAATAAGGTTTTCAGATGATGTTACTGATTTTTTACTATCCTTTAAGACTTACTTGCTCTCCTCTAATGCTCACACACCTATAGGAAGTACAGACTACTTGCTTCACTCTCATCCTTTGCATATCCCCTGCCTTGACTCCCCTGTTAGTTCCTCCAAATTCACTTGAATCCCTGAGGAATCTATATTGGAAGAATCTACTGGAATGATCTGACCATTTAAACTGTTGATTTAGGGTTGAGCCTGCTATGGGAGGGAGGTGATCTGAGTGTGTCATCCAAGGGTTTGTGTTTTGGGAGATTTCTCTTCAGTAAGACCATGCTAGAGGTGACATAACTTTTAAGTGGTGTGGCCCACTGGGAAATTTTAGGTTTTAGGCAGAGAGTGTGTCTCTCTGAAGGAATTAGCATAGTTCTCAGAAGGAAGTTTGTTTTATATCATTTCCTCCAAATTGGAACTTTCCCTCCAGGAAGGGAGGAGGCTCTTGAAACTCCGGAGGTAAATGAAGGTCATATGCTTGGGAAAGCTGAAATTTGCAAGATTATGGAAGGCCCTTCCCAGCAGTACAAGCTGTAAACAACTGCTATGACTAGCCCAGCTGCTGAGAGGGAATTTCCCAGACCTGTTGAGCTGCCTGAAAATTGCATAAAGAGCTACAGAGTCATAGTTTTCTTGGGTTTCATCAGGATGGAGTGGGCTTTTTGATAACAGAACTGTTTTTATTTTAATTATCATTTTTTTAATCTTCCCTCCTGTAAGTTGGTGGAGACTCTGATGACATCTATTTTTCTGTGATTCCTCACCATTGCCTGTATATCAGTTCTTCCTCTTTCTAAACTTCATTTTTATCTCTTTAGCATAGTTGCTAGAATCTCTTGTAACAGAAAAACACAATCATATATGTTTACTTTTCTTACGAACAGAGCTATGCATTTAAAAATAAGTTGGTTTATGAAAGGATCCTGCACATTTTTCAATCATTATGTTTGCATAGAGAAACTTTTCTTTTTTTTTTTTTTTGGCCTTTTTGAAACAGGGTCTCTTTCTTTAGTCCCAGCTCATTATATAGACCAGGCTGGCCTTGAATTTACAGAGATCCATCTGCCTCTGCCTCTGGAGTGCTGGGATTAAAAGCATGTGCCACCACTGGCTTAACTTTTTAACTTTTAAATTTAGTGATATTTATTACTTCAATGTTCATTTCTTCTGAGTTTTATGAGATGCCAAACTATTACTAAAATAATTAGAATGTTCTTTTATTTCTAACAATTCCCTTACTGTATGATGAAATAGTTCCAATAATAGAGGACATGAATACATGACTTTAATGGGAAAATTTTAAGCAATACAGAAATGAAAAATGTAGTATAATATACTTATTGAGGTTGTTAGAATCCAGAATGCAAAGACGGCATACAGAAATTGAACACCTTAGTGGAAAAAAATAACCCTAAATTTAAGAAAATGAATCTATCACAGTTTTATATTATGTAATAATTTCTATATTTTTTCTGCTTAAAAATGCAACATATTATTTCAGAATATGCAAATCTTTACTTTTGCCAGAAGACTTCCCTTGTAGTCTTCAAGGTTTTGATTCCTCATACCTAGTAAATCAATTGATTTAATTTTATGTCTACATTAAAAGACACACCAAATATATTCTAATTCTTTCTCAATGTGCATATGCCATGACTAGAGATTATAGTGTTTAGAAATAAGCAATATTCTGTAATTTTTTTTCTTACAGAATTTAACTTAGTGTTTTTTACATAGTATATACTCAATATGTGCTTGACATAAGAAATGTTACAATTTATTTTGTGAAATCCAAACAAGTGATCCATTATCATTATCATAACCAGCAGCAATGTATTTCTTACAATTCTTTGACTCTTAAGTTATTACATACAGTTCAGCAATACAGAATAATAAAAAGATGAAAAAAGGAGAAATTATTTTAAGACCTAGTATTCTGTTTCTAACAACTATTAAAAAGTAGATATATGAATAGAGTATGGATTTTGAGTCTTACATAGTATGTTTAAATTAAGTTGATTATATCTGGAATTTTTTCTAAACCATTTATAATAATATATAATATTTCTCCATTGTATCAGTCCATTAGGCTCTAAATATTAAATTTCAAAATATAGTATATACATGAGAAATAATGAGCATAGAAGTTTCTCATAAATATGATATATTTCATTGTTCGGGAATATTTACACATTTTTCTTTTCTTTATGTTCAGGGGTTCAGATTTTTTTCTTTTGATTTTATATTACCCTAAAATATGAATATGTACCTTCTGCCCATGTACAATAATTACCATGCCTGAAAGTAGGTGGTAAGTTAATTGTAGAGCTCATTAAGATATTCATATTATAGTCGGGCGTGGTGGCGCACGCCTTTAATCCTAGCACTTGGGAGGCAGAGGCAGGCGGATCTTTGTGAGTTCAAGGCCAGCCTGGTCTACAGAGTGAGTTCCAGGACAGCGGGGCTACAGGGAGACCCTGTCTCAAAAAGACCAAAAAAAAAAAAAAAAGATATTCATATTATAACATCACAGTTGCTTTCAGATATAAAGAAATATAACGATCGTATTGCTCAGTTTTTCTTTTAATTGGGGTTTTGGTACTAGCATCCACAAATGAAGGAAACCATTCCCCATTTTGGGGGGACTTTTTTCACTTAGCATAATGGCTTCAAGTTCCATCCATTTATCTGCAAATCTCATGAAATCATCTTTCTTTTTTTTTTTTTTTATTGATGCTTTGTGTATTTCATACATTTTCCAATTCAGTTCAGGCATATTTCCCCTTCCCTTCCCCCCACCCCATCCCAGATCATGCATTCTGCCATAACTGTCCTGCATGTCATCTTTCTTTACCACTTCATAGAACTCCATTGTGAAGATGTACCACATTTTTGTTATCCAGTTGTCAGTTGAGGGGCATTTGTGCTGGTTCCAACTCTTTGCTATTGTGAAAAGAGCTGCAATAAAAATAGATGTGCATGCATCTTTGTAGTAAGATGAGTCTTATGGGTATATACCTAGAATTGGTATGGCTGGGTCAGGTGGTAGGATCATTTTTAGTCTTTTAAAGGTTCTCCACACTGCTTTCCAAAGTGGTTGTATGAGTTTACATTCCCACCAGCAGTGGATGAATGTTCCCTTTTCCCTACAATGTCTCCAGCATTTGGTGTGTTTTGTTTTCTTGATCCTAGCCAGTCTTATTGGAGTGATATCTTAGTGTGGTTTTAATTTGCATTTCCTTAATTATTAATGATGTTGAACACTTTTTAAGATGTTCCTCAGCCATCTTTACTTCCTCATTGGTGAAGTCTCTGTTCATCTCTTTATTCCATCTTTTGAGTGAGTCATTTGTTTTCTTCTTTCATTTTTGAGTAATTTATATATTCTGGATGTTAATGCTCTGTCTGATGTATCACTGGTGAAGATTTCCTCCCACTCTGTGGGTTTTCTCTTCACTTCCTTGATTGTTTCTTTCACTGTACCAAAGCTTTTGAGTTTGATGAGGTCCTATTTGTTAATTGTTGACCTTATTTCCTGTGCAGCTGCTGCCCGATTTAGACAGTCTTTTTCCTACACCTATGTCTTGTGGGTTGTTGCCAACTTTTTCTTCTCTCACCTTCAGGGTTTCAGGTTTCAGGTTGAGATATTTGATCCACTTGGAGTTTATTTTTGTACAGGGTGAGAGGTAGGGGTTTAATTTTGTTCTTCTACAAATGTTGATCTAGTTTTGCCAGCACCATTTGCTGAAGATGCTGTCCTTCCTCCATTGAGGTTTTTTTGCCCTTTTGTCAAATATGAGGTGGCTGAAATTGTATGAGCTCAAGTTTGGATCTTCAATTTTGTTCCATTGGTCAATGGGTCTGTTTTTGTGCCAGTACCAGGCTGCCTTTATGCCTATAGCCCTGTAATAATAGCTTGAAGTTTGGCATATTTACACATTTTTCATTGAGACAGATTGAGTTTCTGGTTTGTGGGCACCTGCTTGAGCTAGAGATTTTGAGCTAGATATTTTAGTTTTACCCCCTTTTTTTTTGGTATTTTTGAGACAGGGTCTCCCTTTTAGTACCAGGTGTCCTGGAGCTCGTTCTGTAGACCAGGCTGGCCTGGAACCCACAGAGATCCACCTACCTCTGCCTCCCGAGTGCTGGGATTAAAGGCGTGCACCACCATGCCCGGACTGAGCTAGATATTTTAGTCATTCACATTTTGAGAATGCATGGATGCTGAGGTAGTAAGCAGCTTAACACTGAATGAATGAAAGATATGGAACATGCTAGCCTTCCTGTATAGAAGAATCAGGGAAGCACTGAAGAGACTGCCCACTGGTTAAGAGCACTTGCTGTTCTTCCAGAGTTCAGTTCCCTGCACCCACATGACTCAAACTGCCTGTGAGTTCAGCTCCAGGGAATCCAATGCCACAGGCCCCCACAAATACCTTGTAACACTTGGAGATATCCACACACAGACATTAACACACATGCACAATTAATTTGAAAATAAATATATCTTTAAAAAAATTTAAGAATAGCCATACAGACTTTGGCCATATTCCCCAAAGATGCTATACACCAGATATACATCTGCTCATTCAAGTTCATTGCAGCCCTTTCCACAGTATCCAAAAATTGGAAACATCCTAGATGTCCATCAACTGATGAATGGATAACTAAGGTGTGGTATATATAAATAATAGAAAATGATTTGGCTATTAAAAATGAAATTATGAAATTCACAGGTAAATAAATGAAACTGGAAAACACCAAATGTAACCATGTTCTCTTTCATAGCTGTATGCTAGTTTTGAAATCCTAGGCATATATGTTCCAATTTGAAAATGCAGAAAAGTCCAGAAAATAATAAGTGGCTATGGGGTGGGGAGTGGTGGTGGAATTCAGTGATATAAAGGGGGAAAAGAAGAATGTATTAAATGGTATGGATAAGGGAAGGGTAGGGCAGAGGGGGGAGTATGGGGAATATGGGGAGGGATAACCAACCTATTCCTATACTAAAGGCCATATAGAATTCTACTACCATAGAATCTTCTCAAAATATACAAATATATTATAAACACACATTAAAAGTAGCGATCCCCAAACAGGGTGACATTAGCCTTATTAGACATCATAAACTAGCAACATCAAAGCCCTATGCTTGAATGGACTCCTCTTCAAGCTATTGACCAGAGGTCCTACAGACCCATGGCCATCTCCCCTGCTCTTGATTATCCTCCAGAACTTCAAAGGAAGACCCTATTGCTGAAAATACTACACACATGTGCTTAGAAATGTAGAAACGAAGATGGTAATGATTTCAAAGCTCCATCTCTACTGGGTAGCTTTCATTGTGCTAGAAAGTGCTATGCAATCTACCTGAAGAGAAAATTTAGCATGAATCCAGCTGTGACTCCCATTAGTTACAAAAACAGCCAGCCTAGAAGATATGACCATGAGTGCCATAGTAGTTATAATATTATAGGAGGAACCAATACCTTTCTTATTGGATATAAGGTCCATTTTATAGGATGAGGCTCATACCTGATATCAGGCTTAAGGAGTGCAGGACTTGGCAGCCCATAAACCATGGTAGAAACTCTTATGCAACTATTTTGCTAAATAGATATACTATTAAGCTGATTTCTAATGACTTATTGTTATACTCATAAATGAATGCATCTCTCAATCATCGGAAAAGATTACTTATACAGCAGATGGTGATTAACACAGAATCACAACTGGCCAATGTTTAGAGAATAAAAGACCACAAATTTCCTATCCCTGAATAAGAAACACCTATATCAAACTTCTGCCTTCTAATGCTCAGGGATCATTGCAGAAGAGGGGGTGGAGTGTCTGCAAGAGCCAGAGGTAGAGGACGACCACAAGGAAAGAGCTTTTTCCAGACAGCTGAGCAGTTACTTATATGGACTTACAGCAACAGCAGCAGCATGCACAGGTTTCACATGCACTCAAGCCAAAGTCCCAGAATATACATGTGGATGTGGGTAAAAAATCCCAATCCCATCTGAGGAACTGAGGGGAACTGATGATTGCTGGGAAAGGGAGATTCAATCTCCTTTAAGGATGGGACTCTTGGTATGTTAGCCAGGCTACAGTGGATGAATTCATATTGAAGGGCATTTAGGGACACAAACTTGACTCCATAGGGTTTTATATGTATCATATATGCGTATATATTTCCATATATATGTTTTTATGTATTAGAGCATAGAAATTTAGTGTGGAATGAGAAAGGGGGCTGCAGATACAAGAAGGGATCTAAGTATATTGTATGAAATTCACCAAAAACAAAATTATTAAAAATATAATAAAAAAAGTGTGAGGGTAAAGGTATGATCAATACATCCCTAAATTCTTTGGATTTGGAAGTACTCAGTGACCTTCCTTCAACTGGCCTTATCATCTTAGGGATCTGTATAGAATATGGAGCTATTGTATATATTAGGAAATGGAGCCCCAATTAAAGTGGTTTGTTCACATTTCCTAAAGAGCAGGATGAACCATGGATGATTTTAAACCTTTCTCCTTATCATCAACTGAGAGAATTCCTTTTATATGACATCTGTGTGATGCTGATATTGCTAATCATAATTACTGCTTCAGAAAACAACTCGTGGAAAATTTCATTGAGTTTTCCAAAATAATCCTTGTTATGTTGATATGCCATTCAGTAGATGGAAGAGATGACTCCAAATAATTTTAGTTAATGTTAGGATCATGACATTGCTGTTAAGTGGGAAAGTAAGAGTTACAAGAAATCAAAATTATTCATTCACTATTAAAGTTTTAGAATTTACATTTATTTGTAAATTTAAATATTAATTTTCATATTTCTCTTTGCCTCCATAAATATTGAGTTAAGTCCTAAAATTCCATTAGTATGTGGCAATGCTGCACTGCATACACAACTATCAGGCATAGGATTTCAGCAGCAGTAGAACTGCTTGGAGTTAATTCTGTGGGAATACCATTTCTAAATTTATACATTCTGTGGCTGAGTGATTATAAGCAGGCAAACCGTGGAATAGCATTCTCTATTTTCATCAAAAGTGCATAACGAACTTCTAGTATATGGAAGCTTCTCTGCACTACAAGTTATTCTGAGAAGGAAACACATGATTTATAAGTACTGTCAAATAAAATATGCATTTCCAAATGCAAGCAATATTGCAAGATGCATCCTATACTGTAAAAACAGTGCTCTTGCCCCGCTTCTTAGGATCATATTTTGATGGAGTCACTTTGCCTTGAAATAGTTCAGGTAAAAACTGATTTCAGCAGCTTCTGACCTGTGTAATCTGAAGTGAATTATTTGACCTCTTTTGATCCTCTCTTTTTTTTTTTTAAGTCTGTCAAATGTAAGCAATAGTAACTACTATATAGATCTGTTTTAGGATTCTGAAATCGATCCTCTGTAAAGCAGTCATCTTAATGTCAGATATTCTCTACTCTGAAAACATTTTCATCATTCCTTTACTTTCTAGATATATTAGACATGATTTGCAAGAATGTATATGGAGCCCATAATGAAAAAAACTGAGTGTACATGTCATGGCCCAAGTTAACTCACTATGACAGCTGTTATCCTGCCAGTTATCCTGATGATTGACAAAAGAAAAAACATACTTACCCATTAGACCTCACCTCATGGATCGTATACCCTGAAGTGCTTGATGAAGCCATTTTGGGGCTGTTAGTCATTCTTCATCACCATAACAAAATTCCTGAGCAAATCAACTTAGGAGAAGATTCATTTACTTAATGTTTGAGAGATTTAAGCTGAATGCCTTGTACTTCTCTATTCCTCTGGGGACTATGTTTGGTGAAACAAAATCATGGGAGGGAGAATATTATGGAACAAACTGGTTTATCTCATGGATGAAAGTAGGCAGAAAGACACAGGAAGAGACCAGGTAAACCTTCAAGACATTTCCCAGTGACCTACTTCTTCCAGCCTGGCCTCACTTCTGTAGCACCCTACCCTGAGCATCATGCTGTCTGTCACATACTGCAACTTTAAGGGGGGAATTGTCCAAACTATAAGAGTTGTACTTTAAGAAAGATGCATTTTCATACACTGTTGATACAATAGAAATTATAAATCTCTATGAAAAGCAGATGAAAGTTTAAAAAATTTAATAAATACATACAGACATATTGATTCAATAATGAAATAAAAATCAAAATTTGCAGCCAAATGAAAAGTTGTATTAATGGTATGTGTGCATGAGTACCTTCCTGATACAATATAATTAATACCTCAATGGTTGAACTAGAAAAAAAATGGACTTAAGTTATGAGACAGCTTCACATAATTTATATTACAATCTAAATACATGTAGATATTAGAGTCGTGCATGTCTCTGTGAACACTGAAATAGTTTATTTGTAATTTACCAATTTTGGTTGTAATTTTTGATAAACTTGATATAATTATATAGAATGTACAGATTATTCTAATATATAAAATAGTCAAGATCACAACCTATAAATATGTGCTTTACCAAAAAAAATTTTAGGGCACTAAAATAAATGTTTTTCTACAATGTACTTTTTGTATTAAAAACTTATATTGTGGGGCTGGAGAGATGGCCTAGTGGTTAAGAGCGCCGATCGCTCTTGCAGAGGACCCGGGTTCGATCCCCAGCACCCATCAGGTCACCAGCTGTGATGTGTGTTGAGTCCCCTGGTGGGAATTAGACTGTAGAGCACCAATCAGGTGACACGGTTTGGGAATTAGGCTGTAGGATGCTCATCAGGAATCAGCCTGGCCTTAGACTGTAAAGCACTAAGCAGGCAGCAGTCTGGAGGATTAGGGAGTGCCATTAGGGCATTGCCTGGTGTAGTTTTTAGATTAGATAAGAGGGCAGTGAAAAAGGTTGTCAGCCTTTGGTCTTGAGGTTTAGGACAGATGCTGGTGGCTGTCTTACATCTTCTCTTTTCCTTGTAATCCAGTGGACGGGGTTCAAATATATATATATATATATATATGTGTGTGTGTGTGTGTGTGTGTGTGTGTATACATGCTAATGTGTGCTGATCAAATCAGTGTAATTAACAGTACTACATTCTCTTTATCATATATATATATATATATATGTGTGTGTGTGTGTGTGTATACATGCTAATGTGTGCTGATCAAATAAGTGTAATTAACAGTACTACATTCTCTTTATCATTACTCCCTCTTTGGAGCTTTATTCTTCTCCTTGCTTATAAAACACACTTTGTGAGCTACAACTCCTCACTGCTCCATAGAACACTATTACTTGCCAGTTTTTTG
Organism: Rhizomys pruinosus; assembly: GCA_009823505.1. Classification (NCBI taxonomy): domain Eukaryota; kingdom Metazoa; phylum Chordata; class Mammalia; order Rodentia; family Spalacidae; genus Rhizomys; species Rhizomys pruinosus. The sequence goes on from VZQC01007984.1 coordinate 2,241,965, forward strand.
TTATTCCCGTTTTTATTACTTCTTTATTTTTTTCATTTTTTAACAATAAGTAATAATTTATGAGTACAAGCATCCTTCATGTAAAACCAATTTGCAAGCAGTTGCACCAAAACCCACATAGCCCAAGGGTACCACCATCCAGCTGGGGGGGGGGGCTTGTATGTTCAATCAAGTTGATCAAATAAGTGTCCAGACTATATTGCTGTAGTTTCACCATTCACTCCAATTGCAGCCCTTACATTCTACCATTCCCCCTCTTCTACAGATTGTTCCCTAGGCTTAGAAAAGGGGCACAGGTGGACGAGAAGCAAAACAGTCTACTTTCTCTGGAGCTGTTGTTTTGGACTCTGGTCAATTCTGGCTGTTTCCTTTCATGGGCTGACAGTTTGTCCAGGAATAACCTTTCAGTCCTACTAATGAAGCACAAGCAATTATATATATATAGGTATTTAAACAGTACTAATTTTTATGGTAGGTTTCTTTGATATAGACACAGATGTTTGGATGGTATGTTAATCCATGAATTAGTTTTTTTTTTCTGTAAAATATGACAGGGTCTTACTGTGGCTTATAACATCTCTTAACCACTAGAGAATATAAACTTGTGGCATCAGCCGTGGGTTATTCCTCCAAGGAGAGAGCTAATAGCCAATTAGATTTGGGATATACAGTCATATGGCTGCCACTGCTGCACAGTATTTCCAGGCAGGTGAGGGGTAGCTGGTGCTGATGGAGGAGTCTTGCTTGACTCAAGGAAAACTATATTTGCTTTATTGGTTTAGGGCCTTTGCTAACACTCTCTGGTATTCCAGAGACCAACTGTACACTTGCAAGTGTGGTCTCAATGCATATTTCCCATGCTTACATCAGGTCTTTGACAGCAGGGCCTTATTGCCTCTCTTCTTGCAGGTATCCCAGTTTACAGGCAAGAAGCCTTTATCTTTGGGGGGGGGCTTGGATCCCCTGGCCAACATCTCCTTGGTAGAATAATCCATTGCTGGGGCTGGAGAGATGGCCTAGCGGTTAAGAGTGCCGACCGCTCTTGCAGAGGACCCGGGTTCGATCCCCAGCACCCACATGGCGGCCGAGAACCGTCTAAAACTCCAATTCCAGGAGAACTCCAGTTCCAGGGGAATCCGATGCCCTCTTCTGACCTCCATGGCATTGCACGACACAGGTGCACAAACTTGCACGCAGACAGTACATTCACACATAAGTAAATAAATAAAATTAATAAAAAAAAGAATAATCCATTGCTGATATCAGAGCTCTCCTGTATTAATATATTTCACTTAAGTGCATAGCTTAAGGAGACTTCACTATCATATTTGGTTCTGTATAGAGAATAATCCTTTTCACAGTTCCTATGTCTATTTATCAATTAAAGAAGGCAGTTTTACTGGTTTTATAAGAGAAATGGTATTGAGTATCCAATCTTTCACTCTTCTACCTTCCCCTCACTCTTCCTAGCTTCTAGCCATCACTATTCTGGTAGGTCTATACTCAGAACTAGAATAGCTGAATCCTATTCAGGTTTTACATTTGTTGAAGAATCTCCAGATTATAGTTCATGGTCACTAGACCAATTTATATTCCCATTGGCTGTGCAAGGGCTCTCTTTGCTCCACATCCTCACCAGCATCATTATCCTGTCTTTTTGATATTGGTCATTCTAGCTGGGGTGAGATGGCATCGCATTATAGTTGTGATTACTTTTTCCTGACAGCTAATGATATGCAGCCTTTTCCAGTAATTGTTGGCCATTTGAATATTTTTTTTCTTTTGGGAAATACTCATTCCATATCTTTGACTAATTTTTAATTCAGATTTCTTACTATTTTACAGTTGCTCAGATGATGTTTATATTATTTATTAGAGTGTCTCATTTGTAAATCTTTTCCTATTCTGTGAGTTATCATTGTGTTGTTTCTTTTGCTGTGCATAAGTTTTTAGTTTGATGGAATTACAGCTGTTTTTATTTCTACTTCTGATTTGGAATTTTATCCAATGAATTGTTTTATGTAGAAAAAGGTCTTTATGTACTTTCTTCTGGTAGGGTCATGGTTTAGGGTCTCAGATTTAGTTTTTTTTTTATTTTTTTTAATTAACTTTATTTATTTCTGTATGTGTATGAATGTACTGCCTGCATGCAAGTCTGTGCACCCGTGTCGTGCAACGCCGCGGAGGTCAGAAGAGGGTCTCGATTCCCCTGGAGCTGGAGTTCTCCTGAATTGGAGTTTCAGACGGCTCTCGGCCGCCATGTGGGTGCTGGGGATCGAACCCGGGTCCTCTGTAAGAGCAGTCGGTGCTCTTAACCGCTAGGCCATCTCTCCAGCCCCTCAGATTTAGTTTTAACCTGCCTTGGGTTGATTTTACGTAGGATGAGTGAGGCTGCTTAAGTTTTAATTTTATGTAAGTGGTTATCAGTTTCCCCAGCAGCATTTGTGAGAGAGGCTGATCTTTATTCATTATGCATCTCATTGGTTTTGTTCAAAATCAGTAGGTTACAAATACCTGAGGTTTTCTGGGAACTCTTCTGATCCATCTCATGTGTTCTCTTTTTTATTATTTTATTTATTTATGTGTATGATTGTACTGTCTACATGTAGGTTTGTGCACCGTGTTGACGTGCAATGCCGTGGAGGTCAGAAGAAGGTGTCAGATTCCCCTGGAACTGGAGTTCTCCTGGAATTGGACTTACAGATGGTTCTCAGTTGCCATGTGGGTGCTGGGTTTTGAACCTGGGTCCTCTGCAAGAGCGGTCGGCGCTCTTAACCGCTAGGCCATCTCTCCAGCCCCTCATGTGTTCTCTTATGCCTTCACGGTGTTGCTATAACTTTATATGTGGTGTGTTTAAAAATGGGCAATATAATGTTTCCAGCTTTGCTCCTTCGACTCAAGACTGCTTTAGCATATCATATTTCCATATGACTTTTAAGCTTGTTTTTGCTATTGCTGTGAAGAATGCCATTCATATTTTCTGAGGAGTAGCATTACCTCTGCAGATTTAAAAATATTTACTATTTAAAATATATTAAAAAAAAATTACTGGGCGAGGTGGCTCACGCCTTTAATCCTAGCACTTGGCAGGCGGATCTTTGTGAGTTCAAGGCCAGTCTGGTCTACAGAGTGAGTTCCAGGACAGCTGGGGCTACAGGGAGACCCTGTCTCAAAAAGACCAAAAAATAAAATAAAATAAAATAAAAAATATTTACTATTCCAGTCTATCAATATTAGAAATATTTCTGGTGTTCTATGTCTTTTTCAAATTCTTCCATCTCACTTTTGTAGTTTTCTCAATACAGAGTTCTCTAAGTTCCTTCATAGAATTCACTTCCATGTTTTAAAAATTCCTCTGGTAACTCTTATGAATGAATCTATTTCATGACTTCTTTTTCCAAAATAGTGTTATTGATGTATAAAAATGCTACTGACTTCTACATACTATTTCGTATTCTGTAACATTATTCAACTCATTGATCAATTCTCATAGTCTTTTCATGGGAATATGTAGTCTATTTTGTCTAAAGATTTATAAGAGCTACAAACAAAGTTAATTTGACCTGTACCATTGTTATAATCTTGGAAAAAAAAAACAGAGAGGAAATTATTAAATATCAGTAGTGTTGCTATTGTTTCACAGAGCTGATAACATATCTTGGCAAACTCAGTTGTAGAAAGACAGGCCTGGATAACCATTGGTGTGATTTTGTAGGTAGAAGGTATTTGTCATATTCCGGTGTGGTATCTGGGGACATGGCTTTTACTTCTACGCCAGGTTCAGAAGCACATTTCCATACCACTCTATGACTCTGTGCAGGGAACAAATCTTGTCCCTGCACAAGCATTCGTGGAAGGAGAGATTAAGCACATGTGAATCTGTGGAGAAGAGCTGAGGATAAATGGTTTCCTGCTGATACTCAGATGTTTTAGAACTGATAGATGTATCTGAAATGTTCCTTTGGGCATCGAGAGGCTTTCCATCAAAAAACTGTAGTTATAAAATATTAGTATATTCTAGAGAGTAAAACCCAATTGTTTCAAATAGAAAATATAAAATCTCATTTCAGAAGCAAAAACCTCAGCCTTCCTACAGAAAAGGCAGGAACACTGTAGGTAAAGTCCTCATAAGAAGGGGACTGCCTTGGGCAATTTTCTATTTTTACTCAAAAAATTGTTTGACAGATTCATACATTTATATAATGAATTTTAGTCTTCTTCACCTCCCATCCCCTCCCTTTCCCACAGCTTGGTCTCTTTCAGGAGCTTCTTCCCATTTTATTATTTCTATTACTCACAGCTTGGGTCAACTAAAATATTATTTTGCTACAGGTAACTGAAATATGCCATTTTTTACTAAGGAAACATATTGAGACAATTAAATAGATACTTAAAACAGCTGAGGAACAATTGAAAATGATAAAGAAAACACACTGAAGACCAGGGAAAAGAGGCAGGGTGCCAAATGGTTTTAAGTGCTCCAAATAAGGGGCCTTGGAAGGATTTCCTTTATCATGAACAGCTGCTAGCTAAAATCAAATGTTGTTTGTCATGGTCCTTATGGGCAGAATGATTGTCAGAATGATTCTAATAATTGAAATGAAGTAGGCTGTACAGTTCCCAACTGTGACAATAAAAACATCATGGGAAATAGCATCACTCACACAAGTTGAAGCATGCTGCAATTTGTTTTTTATGGAAATCCCACTTATAATTTTGGTGTCAAACTGAAAGCAGGGTCCTAGCCTAGACCTTTCTTCAGGATTTAACACAGCCAAATAAATTAACCTCTCGAAAATTCTTCATTTGTTTAAACTGATTCACTTAAGGAGTTACATAAGCCTTTATTAAAGAGTACTCTGTAAAGTATGAGTTATTGGACAGACTGTATAATTCTTTGGCCTGTGGCTACAGTTTCAAAGACAGCTAAGAAGGGGAAGATAGTCTTGTCACAATTTAATAACTATAATTGGGGAAAAGCAGTATACTCTTACAAAAATGAAAGTACTGTTGAAGTGTGATATTTCAGCTAAATCAGGATTGTAAGAATTGTTTTATAGTAAGCATCTGGGTTTTGTATGATTTTGTACTAATACACAGACATTTAGTTACAGGTTTTTGAAAAGCCTATTTTCATCTTTTGCATTCTATTATTTACTTTAAATTGCAATATTTATAATAACTCTGGTTTTAAGATATAGTGATACTTTAAAAGTCACCTATTTTGTAAGACACCATGCTCAACAAAAGAGACATTGTAATGAGTAAGACAGGCACAGTCCTCACCTCAAGATGACTATAATGTAGCTCTACAAATAATGAAAACTTTGATGTATGAATAAGAAATTTCTAGAATGTTCAATGAGGGTACATCAGGAGATGTGATAATCATGATGATTTTTGGTTATATTGATCTTAGGGTAGAGAATTTGTAGCAGTCAAAATAAAAAATAAGCATGAAGCATTGTACAAAGAATAAGAAATCTTAGGTTCTTCTCTTATTACATTTAGTCTCTCTGAGAGACATTTGTCTTTTCTAAAATAAACCAGCAGTGAATTATTGGTCTGAACCTTCCTATACTTTAAATTCCTGTAAAACAAAATTCAGCCTAATTTAGTACTTACGCTGAAGCCCAGTATTGGGTAGTTTTGTTTTGTTTTGTGACAAGTAGCCAGTTCTAAGCACCTGAGTAACACCCGGCCTCCCCCTAGGCAACCATCTGCTCATGCGCTGTTTCCATGGTGCTGAGGGTAAAGTGCAGCAAAGCAAGCCCTCTCCACATGAATTCTTTTTTCTCCTCCCAGCTCACATTGCTGCGTGGGCCTCTGAATCTCTTCTCATTTTAAAAGGTGCCCAACTAATATATCATTCTTTCTCCCAATAAACTGTTAGATTTGTCTAAAGATTTTTTTCACTTAATGCTTCGACTTTAATGCAGACATAAGAATATATACTATTTCTAGTTCTAGTTTTTGATACTAGAATTTTGGAAACCTGGCGTCTAGTGCAGAGGAATGCCTGGCAATTCATTGACGTTTTCATTAGCTGCATCTAGAATTATGTTTTTGTGCTTAAATAAGATTTCATTTGGAACAAAACCTACCAAAATTATGGATCACAATGTAATTTTTGTAGCTGGATATTACTACAAGGTAGGTAGGTAGGTAGAATCTCAGGAGGAATTGTCATCCAACATTACTGTGATTCTCACACTATAGTCCTTGAATCTTTGGTAAAGTATTTCAGAACCAGGAATTAAGAGGCATTTATAAGTTTAAAATTATGCCACACTATCCCCTCATACAAACATGATTTCCTTTTATCCGCCACTCTAATCAATGAGTTGCCTTCTTAAACTAGGTGCTCTGGATGTTTTTGTGGAGGCATTTCCATAAAGGTTGGACTGTGGTTGGAAGACCCACATGGGGTGTAGGCAGTGATTGGATACATATAGCATAAAGGTTGGACTGTGGTTGGAAGACCCACATGGGGTTTGGATTCGAGTCCTAATACAAAACAGAAAGCAGGCTGAGCTCCAAGAAAGGAGCAGAGATCCTGTATTCATCTCTGTGCTTCCTGACTGGGAACACGCTGTGAAGAGCTGCCTCCCACTCCTCCCACTGTGGCTTCCTCATTATCATGGGCTGTGTCCTCAAATCATGAACCAAAATGAATGGGTTCTGATGCTGTTTTTGTGGGGTATTCTGTCAGAGTATTGGGAAAAGGATCTAATACATCACCCTTTGGTTTGCTCTGTACTCTGAAAGGTCACCCTGCAAAGAACCAAGAAGTCTTTCTTCTTACTGTGTAGTTTTAAACACTGGGAAAAGATCAGAAGACAGGACTGGCAAAATGTACCTTTAAAGGGACATAGTCACCCTGGCTCTTTCCCCATACTCGAGGACTTTTTCCCATGTCCATTCTCCTAAGCTGCAGATCTCATTGGTTACATGTACAGAGGTCATAATAGGAGACAGGAAAGAAGACAGGTTTCAAACCAAGAAGAAAGTTCTGGAACAGATTCTTCCCTCATTAAGCTCAGAAGCAACCACCTGCCAACACTTTGATCTCATATTTCTGGCCTCTAAAGCAGTGAGAACATTTCTTGCTATCCAATTCACCCTTCTGTACCGAAGTAAACCAATATAGGCACTCCTTACCTCTTAAACCAAGCATGAGACCTGTTTTCTGTCACTGGTGTCCTTGGCCCTGTGCACTAACTTGTAAATATTCTCTTTATACATCATCCAACTATTTCTTTTCAGTTTGCCTTTTCTTCCTGTTGATATCCTGGAAGAAATAGAAAGATGGTTTTGACATATTTTCACAGTCTTTTATATTGTTTCCTCCATAGTTCAATTTTCCATTATCCAGACACTTTACATTCTCTTTCCTTTTCAGAAAAAAAAAAAAAAGCTTTTAGGAAAGTATATAGTGTATGACTCATAGCAGATACCGCTATCAGCATAACCATCATTAAGCAATGTCATAAGTAACAAATAGCAGTGTCACAGCATTTTAGTCAATCAATAGTAGATGATTAGGATAATGGAACCTTCCTAGAACCACTGATAATAAAAGCTCAACTATCTCTTTGCTGTTTGTTTCACTTCTCTGAATCTAAAAGAAGAGTAAGTCAACTCAAAAGCAGAGAAGCAACAAAAAAGCAAGGCAGAAAATGGGATGCAGATTCCTTAAATAGATGGTTGTGAGGTATTTAATGGGTAAGAACAGGAAGTAAAATGCTCTAAAAGTAAATGGTACAACACTAACTGTAGGAGAACAAAAGATACAAAGAACAGATAAGTTGAAATGCCACTTAGAAATCCTTGACATGGATTGCCTTTGTTTTTTTAAAATGGGGTATAAATCTTGCAGCTAGACTGTCAGATCACTCAAAGAGAAAATAAAATAGAATAAAGAAAATAGTTGAAATGCCTCTAAGCAAAGTGAGCAGTTGCTTTGGAAGAATAGATCTTACCTTTTGATCAAACAAAAAGAGCCTTATTGCAATATAATATGATAGAAAGCTCTCCAAGCTTTATTAAAAATTTTTTTAAAAGTTTTAAGAACTAAAACTCTATTATCTCTGTCAGATAAAAAAGAAAAGTCCCCTTTCCATTAAAAAACAAAAACCAAAACCAATTTGAGGCTAGAGTGATGAAGAGCACTGGCTGCTCTTGCAGAGGACCCAGGTTCAATTCACAGCACCAACATTGTGGGTAATAACCATTCATAACTCCAGTTCCAAGGGATCCGAAGCCCTCCTCTGACCTCTGCAGGCATTGCACAGCACCAGTGCATTTACATACATGTAGACAATCCACTCATGTGCATAAAATAAAAGTAATAAATAAAATAAAAAAATAAGTGGCTGAAGCTATCCTCCGGTGGGGGTGAACTTCCCCAACTGCATGGTCCTCAGTCCCCTAGCCTGGGATCATTGAAACCCCTCATGCTGCCCCAGGCTAGACTCCTCTGCCCTTGGACACAGATCTGGACATTTCAAACCCACCTGAGAGTGGCCTCCATGTGGTGGTGGGGTCTGGGTGCTTCCAGCTTGCCTTGGAGTGCTTAAAGTTGGCCTTAGCATGGCCTTGAGCCTGCCCAGTTGCACAGTCCCCAACCCCCTACCTTGCTTGGGATCACCTGAAACCCCACCTGCTGCTTCATGGCTAGACCTCTCTGTGTTTTAGTAGGGTTCCAGACCTTTGTAGATTGCCCAAGAGGGCCTGAATCAAGCCTCTGCCCAGCTAGCCTCCCAACCTGTGCTGTGTCTGCTGGCTAGCAGGAGCCAAGCCCTTAGAAGGAAGCCTGAGAATATCTGATTGATACTCAACTTGGGCCTCTGGAGGAACTCCTGACTAGCTGGAGGAGACCCAGCTTATCCCAAGCTTATCCGATTTGTATTTGATTCAATACAAAATCAGAAGAGAGAACCTGAAGCCTAGACCAACCAGCCTTTCATATCTAAAAAGAAAACTCCACATCCAAAAAGAATAATGTGAAGGGAAATTAACACCAGGAAGTTAAAAATATTTAATAGGTGGCTAAGCAATTAAAACTGTTTGCTCTCCAGTTTGATGACCTGATTAATTTAGATCCCTGGAGTCCACAATGTGAAAGGAGAGAACAAACTCCTGGGAGTTTTCTTATGACCTCCACAGATGACCTGTAGTATGTTCATATGTGAATATGCCCACATACAGATCACACACACATATATGTATATATATATATATATATATATATATTTGTATATATGTCTGTGTATCAAATCTGTTACAATTTTATATTAGATAATAAAATATGCAAATTCCACTAACATTTTACAGGTTCTAATAATATTGTATATTATTATTTTACATGTTTCACAAAAAGATCTACATGAATTATGAATCGGTGGAACACATACTTGCTTAGTGTGGAATACATCTCTCTTCTTTCTCTACCCTGAATCCAGCATCCAGCCAACTTACTGTAAATATAGGATATCATCATTGAAATGATAAATTTCTAATATTTTACTTTCAGATGTATTCAGTGCAGTTTGATATGACTAAGAAAATAAATGTAACTTTAGGAAAGAGTTCAAGTTACTCCCAGTTGCAAATAAGATATGTAGGAAATTAAAGGCTTGGTACCCCTGTTTATGCCCGTGTCCTGTTCACTGGCATGTGTGATATGCAACCTTGTTTGGAAAATGCATCCTTGGTGTGGTTCAAATTATAGGTCTGGCAGTGGGAAGACCATTCCGATTATTTAGGTATGTTAATGGCAATGATGAGAGCTTATTAGAGAGACACTGGGGGACTCCACCAGAATGAAGACAATGTGGTCTCAGGAGAAGAGCAGAGAGAAGTCTGGAAGATGCTTGACTACCAGTTTGAAGAGACCAGAAACAGGCTACAAGCCAAAGGATGTGGGAAGCCTCTAGAGGCTAAAATATACAAGGAAACCAATTCCCCGTGAGAACCTCCAGAGGGAAGCAGCTTTGTCAATACTGACTATGGTTCGGCAGAACTGTTTCCGATATTTGGCCACCAGACCTATAAGAGAATCCACGTGTGCTATTTATTCACTAGTTTATGATGATTTGTTAAAGCATCAATGTGCAGGTAATATAGAGAGAATCTGCCAAGAAACTATTAGAGTCATATAGTGTTTTTAATATAACAGACTATGAATGTAACCTCAGACTTTGGTAGCTATCATACATGGAAACAGTGTTCAGAATGATATAATGAAGCTGCCAATTTCCATAACAACATAGGAAATGCTTCGTAGAAGTAAAGTTTGCGAATGCTCTACAAAAACCACTATGAGGAAATCTTTATAACATCTCACAGTGTCCTGAATTGACCTATTCAGGTAGAATTTGGGGAGATAAACCTTTAGGAAAACAAGGATATATGTCCTGGTTCTATGGAGAGAGGCCTGCTGCTCTTAGCAATTTCAGTTACTTTGTGTTTTGTGACAGGACTCATATGGAAACACACTTTCTTGCCATGTCTGTCCATCACATTCCTTCTACTTTAGCCATATATTTGCTGCCATATTTTTCATGTTTCTGTAGCCCCAAGCACCCCAAAAATCATACTTGTTGACTCTGGAATTTTAGTATTGGAAATGATCACAGAACCATAATTTAAAGTATGTGGGGAGATGTGTGCATGAAAGGGTTAGTGTCATTGAGTTCTGTTCAAATAATACATCTCAAGTTCCGTGGTAAAAGAGAGACGCCTCAGACAGATAATCCCCTAGACATAGAATGTATCGCTTCATTTATTTTCTGGCTAAGAATTCTGGGAGCTAAAACGTCACTATTTCCTAATTCCACTATAACAAATGCAGAGATGAGAATATATAGCCACAAGCCTAATAGGCATTGTCCAAAATACGCACAAGAATGGAAGCTAAAAGTTAGTTACATGCATACATAAGATAAAATACATAATAAGTAACAGCACTAGAGTTCAACATTTGTCTGTCAGAGACAAAAGCTCATATTGTAACCCCCATACCCTAATGCTTCTATTTCTCAGATATTTCACAAAGGGTGTATGAACTATTCATTTAATATTTAGCATTAAAATTTGCTATTATATTTGTGTTAACATACGTGTCTTTTCTCTGTCAATTTGTTTGTTCTTCATGTTTTGTTTTTCTTTTGAATACCCTGCAACAATTTTGGTCAGAGACAAAGAGAGGGGGATCAGAGCATTCCTTGAATGATTCTAATTTTAAGATGCTCAATAGATTAGACAGTGAAAAAGACAGAATAAGGTTGCATAACCAAGAGAAGCGAGAGTTTTGCCAAAGTAAATGTAATCAATGCTACCTAAAGATGCATTAAGGTAAAACAGGGTGAAAGCCAAAACATCTTCCCAATCACAATATGAGGTATTTTGAGTGAGTAACATTACTTACATTATCTCTATTGATTTTAGAACATGTTCCAAGTCTACTGGGCCACCTACCTTCTATGTATTTTAAATCTTCAGATTTGCTACAAAGTCATTTGAAGGTTTCTTGTGGCTGACCTTATCTTTCATTGTTTGCAATAAAGACACTAAAATGAGAGTGAAATTTTCAAAGGTGTTATGATGGAGGTAAATTATCATACATGGATGAATTTTGTGGTGTTACTTTCCTGATCATTTATATTGTGAGGTTTGTCTTTCAGATTCAGCTTCCTATAAGCAAATCAAACTGTGAAGAAGACTGAACCTTCATAACCTGTAAAGAAAGGTATAGACTATTTTGAAAGTTATACTTTTTTATTATTTATTTCTGTATGTGTATGAATGTACTGTCTGCATGCAAGTTTGTGCACCTGTGTCATGCAGTGTCGCGGAGGTCAGAGAGGGTGTCAGATTCCCCTGGAACTGGAGTTCTCCTGGATTTGGAGTTTCAGACGGTTCTCGGCTGCCATGTAGGTGCTGGGGATCGAACCCGGGTCCTCTATAAGAGCGGTCGGCGCTCTTAACCACTAGGCCATCTCTCCAGCCTCAAAAGTTATACTTCTTAAGATTATGTCATATCCTCATGGGATTGCCACAATTACTATTCACATTCTTCAGGACTCTAAAGGTCATTATTTCATCCAATGCTAAAATACCATGTGTTATACCTTAACTCATGGATGATGCTACTGAGAACTTGGATGCTCAGGGCTAAGGCATGGAACATGAATATATGAGCTATATGCTGGTATAGCTCATAGGGCTATACCATCAAGGGCAAGATATAAATTCAGATTTTCTAAAATATGTTGGGGTATAAAATACTGGTTTTCCTGTGAAAAGCTCATGCAGTTTCTTCTATATAAATGAATAAGCTGCTTGCTTGTGTTTGTTGTAAGAAAAATCTTTATTTGTACCAAATGCCACAATTTGTGCTGAGTATGCTCTAAGGTTTTGTCAAAGTTGCAGACCCAACAATACCAAACTGTGGAAAGATTTAATTTAGTAAAATTGTCCCAAATGCTTGTGCTTTCTTCCTGTGCCAAGATAGAGAAAGATTTTCCTTTGAGTAAAAATACAATCTTTTTCTGTGTGTGTTTATTGATTATTATGGTTTAGATATAAAGCATCTCCCACAGTCTCCTGTGGATGCTTTGGTGTCCAGCTGCAATGACTGCTGCAGGGATTTGGATCATGAGAATGCAAGCTTAACGTCTTCAGTGACTTAACTCATTGAGAATCTCAGACTCAGTGGCTCTGAGGAGTTGGGCCTTGTTGGAGAAAGTCAGGATGTGCCTTGAAGCTATCTCTTTTACCGGGCCACTTCCTGCCTCTCGGGTCTCTGATTTCTGGCTGCAGTAAGTTAAGCAGCCTCTATGCTAAACATTCTCTTCACTGTGATGTGTTGTCTCACACAGTGGAGCTGGCTACCCACTACTGAACCCTTTGAAACTGTGAACCAAATGAAACCTTCCTCCTTTTACTTTTTTCTTTCATTTTTTCCCCCAACAAAGAAAGGGTGATACATGTATTGATACATATCATATATATGAATATACTATGAGATTAGTCCATTTACATGACAAGATTCAGTGGGGTTTTTTTGTTGTTATAGCTACAAAGCTGTGAAAACATCATGATAAGTTAGAGTGCTTGTCCTCCCTCAGAAGAAAACTTGATCATATAGAATTCATGCACACACTCCCCTACCACAGCAAGCATAAGTGTTTGATGCTGCTTCCACGACAGTGGATTTGTTGCTCAATCTGGAAATTCTGTGTGAATGAAATGATGTGATATTGATTTTGAATGACCTGCTTTTGCATTTACTGTTCTATAGTCGTAAGGCTTTTTCCTGGGGAAATGTGAACAAAAATCTGTTCAACACAGATAGGGGAGAATAAAAGACCAAAGAAATGATTCTGCACAAGGCTAGGTTGGTAAACTAATGAGATTATTGATGGAGTTTCTTACTGAATGATTCAAAGATACCTGCAACACTGTAAACCCCATCGGTGTGGTCATGATTCATAACAGGTACATGGTGGTATGAGCTGGGCCTGGTGGTCCCGGCATTTGGGGGGCATAGGCCTGTGGATCTCTGAGTTTGAGGTCAGCCTGGTCTACATAGTGAGTTCCAGGCCAGTTGTGGCTATGGGGAGACCCTGTCTCAAAAAGACAAAATAATAAATAAATAAATAGATAAATAAATAAATAAATAAATAAATAAAGGAAGGAAGCTCCATTAGAGTATCTCCTAGCCACTGCAAGTGCTAATATATGCTGCTTATTTAACCTTGGTTAGGTTCCTTGTGATTTTTCTAAGTATCATGAGCTTCTTGAACTTTGAGGATTTCCATAGCTTCCTAAGTCTAATGAGCTTCCCTCTCCTTGGGGAATGTTTTGGTTAAGAGAAAATAGCTGTCCATCTATCATATTGCAGGATAGTCCACACTGAAGCATGTTTCAGCACTTATACACTTTATGGCTAAATAATGTTCTATCCAAGTTTGTTTTCATTTTATCAGTTTGTGGATACTGGCACTACATCTGTGAATTGGTTCCTTGAAAGGATAGTGTTCTGAAGGTTTCTTGGGAACATGTTTTTATTTGTCTTCATTATATAACAAAGAGTGGAATAGTTTGGTAATATGGCTAGTGTGTGTTGAACCTTTTGTGGAGCTGCCAAACTCTTTTCCCATGTGGCAAAATGAAAAAAAGAAAGTCAAACAGCACTTCCAGTAGTCTAAAAATAACTCTGCAGTCTCTAAGGTCAGTGGAATTTAAATCCAAACTAGAAGAATATGGATCTAGTCCCAGCTCTGGCACTAATTAGTTGTTTGACCTTAAACACCTCATTTACATTCTTCTAAGCTCAGGTTTCTTTATTTGTAAAACAAGCTGGTGTTTCCTCAAACAAACATATTCTTGAATATAATTATTCCTATTTTAATTTTGGTTTCTGGTTGTTTTCTTAGAACTGTGCTGAGACCAAACTTTTCCTTTACTCTCAAATAAAACACTTCAGAGCCCATGGGACCTCTAAGTTTATTGTAATATTGCTGTTTTAGAGTGATTTTTTTTAAAGCATCAAATCACAATCTCCAGAAACAAACTTGTCCATCTGGTATAGTAATCAAAACTCTTTCATTCAGCATCAACTCTAAGCTTCCTAGGGCCCAGTTTAAACTACAAATGCTGCTTTACTGACACCTGAAGTGGTGAACTATGCAGAGGACCAGGCCTACGTCAGGCATTTATTTTCACACTACAGAGATAAGGTAATCAGGGGTAGACACTTCCTGACTTGGCTGATATCTAGAGCTAAGGTTTTTCAGGGTAATTAGCAATAAATTAAATTATTATTCCTGCACTAGTTTTCTAGGTCTGCTGTAACATAGTGCCCCAAACCATGTGGCTTAGAAATCAGAATTTTATTTTCAGAACTCAGAAGCCTAGGAGGTTGAAAGTATTGGTAGGGGCAGGCTGATGCTTTCATCCAGGAGAGCGCATCCTGTCTTCTTTCTCTGTTTCCGGTGGCAGTGCTTAGTACTGGTATTCTCAGGCTGCAAATGTGTTCAGTTGATCTCTTCATCCTCACTGTGGCATTCCCATGTGCATGTCTGAGTGTGCTGTTTATTTTTTAAGATTTTATTTATTTAATTTTATTTTACGCATATGAGTGTATTGCCTGCATATATGAAAGTGCACCAGTGTTGTACAATTCCCCTAGAGGTCAGAAGAGGACGATGGATTCTACTAGAACTAGAATTACATATGGGTGGTAGCCACGTGTGTGCTGGGAATTGAACCTGGGTCCTCTGCAAGAGCAGTCAGTGCTCTTAACTGCTGAGCCATCTATGTAGTCCAGAGTGTGCTGTTTTTTATTTACTTATATTTTTATTGAGTTTTCATATCAAAAGACAGTTCTTTTTTTTTTTTTTTTTTTTTTTTTTTGGGTATTTTCGAGACAGGGTCTCCTTGTAGCCCCAGCTGTCTTGGAACTCACTCTGTAGACCCGGCTGGCCTTGATACCACAAAGATCCGCCTGCCTCTGCCTCCTGAGTGCTAGGATTAAAGGCGTGCCCCACCATGCCCGGCTAAAAGACAGTTCTTAATCAAGTTTAGACTCCCCTTGCCCATCCATGCCCCCCTACCAGACTGCACATATTTCCCTATACATGGTAAGACCTATCCAGTCAAGTATTTGTCCCTAATTGCAAATTCATCCACTAGAGTCAGCCCATATAGATAGAGATGGTAAGTAAGACATACTTTCCCTTACCTAGTACCAATCAGTTTCTAGTATTTCTCAGTCTAGGGCTGGTCCACCACCCATTTGTTTCCTCCTCTCTGGACTCTTGTTTAACGAGTTGGAATGAGTCTTGTGCTCATTGCCACCACTGGTGCAAGTTCATATGTGCAAGCTTACTGTGGCCTGAAATCCACTGAGCCTCTGTGCTCATGAACCAGCCCTGGCTCTTACAATCTTTCTGCCCCTTCTTCTGAAATGGCTCCTGATCTGTAGGTTGGTGAGTTTCAATATAGGAGTCCTATCCAGGGACACACACTCTACAGTCTCTTATTCTTTAAAACTTGGTCAGTCGTGGCCTTCTGTGTGCCTCACACTCTGTTGTATAAGGAAGTTTCATTTTGGGAGAGTTGAGGGGATGCATTAATTTTCTTTTTTTTTTTTTTTTTTTTAAGGAAGGAAAGAGTTTATTTCATCTTATACTTCCAAGGCACAATCCATCTTTGGAGAAAGTCAGGGCAGGAACTCAAGGCCGCCAGAGCTTAAAGCAGAAACCATGGAGGAATACTGCTTACTGGATTGCTTCCCCTGGCTTGCTCACCTACCTTTCTTATGCAACCTGAGATCACCTGCCCAGGGGTAGCACTGCCTGCAGTGGGCAGGGATTTCCTAAATCAATTAACAATTAATAAAATGCCTCAAAGAGCTAGAGAGATGGTCATGGGCTAAGAGTGCTTGCTGCTCTTCCAGAGGAACCAGGTTCACTTCCCAGCACCCACAGGGCAGCTGACAGCCATCTTGGCTCCAGGTCTATGGGATCCAACACACTCTTCTGAACTCCGTGGGTGTGGTGGCTTGAATGAGACTGTCCACCATAGGCTTTAATATATTCAGACATTTTGTCTCCAGTTGGTGGCACTGTTCTTGGGGTCTAGAAGTATGCTGTGCTGGAGGAATAACAATATTGGGGGTAGGCATTAGTGAGTTTAACAAGCCTTGTGGTCTCCAGTCTCTCTCTCTCTCTCTCTCTCTCTCTCTCTCTCTCTCTCTCTCTGCTTCCTGTGCTCATTGCGAGATGTGACCCTCAGCTTGCTGCTCCAGCCCCGGCCACCATGCTTCCCACCAGAATGGACTCTGATTCCCTGGGACCATCAATCGTAAGCTCAAATTAAGTTCCCTTGCTCATGGTGGTTTTATCACAGCAACAGAAAAGTGACTAATACAATGGGCTTACCTGCACTTACATACATCCAGGCAAAACACTCTAAAATTTAAGGTAAAAAATAAAATATTAAGAAAATGTCTCACATACAAGGCCACAGGCCACTCAGATGGAGAAAATCCCTCAATTGAGGTTCCCTCTTCCCAGGTGACTCTAGTTTGTGTCAAGTTGACTAAAACGAACCAGTACATGCTCTACCACTGAATGATATCCCTAACCCAGATTCTGGATATACTGAAGACAGAGCCAGTAAGAATTAATGATAAACTGCTATGAAGGGCATATGATGATAAGCCCAGAACTGTGACCTGAGAAATAAGAGGAAAAATGTATTATTATTTACATAAAAAGAAACAGAAAAGACTGAATATTTACAAGATAAAAGCTCAGGGTGGTTTAAGATTTGTTAAATTTAAGGTCTCTATTAGAAATACAAGTGAAGAGGCTTTTCCAAGATGGCAGCTCAGGGGGAGGGGGGGCACGTTCTGAGAAACTAATGGCAAAGTCAGGGAGGAGGACTTAGGGACCCCCAAGAGCATTGGGAAGTGTTAGAGGTGGTCCAAAGGCATTTGGATCCTTAGGGATTACAATCTGGTGCTGTAGACACTGCCCAAGGGCATCAGGAGACAATGGGGAAAGCCCCAGTGTCAGCTGAGCCTTTCTCCTACTGAACCCAGGTACAGCTTGGCACCTGGCCCTGGGGATCAGGGTGGTGTACAAATGGTTCCAGGGGGCTGGAGAGATGGCCCAGTGGTCAAGAGAGCCGACTGCTCCTGCAGAGGACCTGGGCTTGATCCCCAGCACCCACAGGGCAGCCAAGAACCATCCTCAACTCCAGTTCCAGGGGAATCCAACACCCCCCTCTGACGTCTGTGGCATTGCAGGACACGGGTGCACAAACCTACATGCAGACAGTACATTCACACACATGAAAATAAAATTAAAAAAGAAAAATGGTTCTGTGAGTACATCTCACCAAGAGGGTGATTGGGGCTCACTTTGGATGTGGGGGACTCCAGCTACGCTACAGCAGAGGCAGTATGATCTTCCAGCCCACAGGACCAGGAGTGCCTGGGGCCCTCAGGGTGCAGGCCTGGAGGGTTTGGCTGGCTTGGGTATGGTGTGGATTAGTCCATTGTTGGAACTGCTGGGTGGGTGAGGGGTGTTGGTCTGTACAGTGTTAGGATAGGGCTGAGATTTTGGAGCCTAAAGTAACCACACCTGTACATCAATTAAGAGGTCAACAAGAACAGCTGAGGACTACAACCAAAATCGGTGTCAGCTCAATAAACACCTAAGCTTCACATTACAACCACTCCCAACAGAAGCTACCCAAATGTCTAAAGCTCAACAAAAGAAAAATAATACAAAAGACTCAAGTCACTCTCCACCAAATACTAATACTCCTGTTCAAGTACTCTCTAGTGAAGACCCTTTGGATATAACTCAGGATTCAGATCTCAAAAGAACAATTATGAATATGATTAGAGAAATTAAGGAGTTGAAGGAATTTAAGGAACTTATATACAAGGAAGTCAGGGACCTAAATTGAAAAGATGACAATGATAAATTACAGAATGAAATTACAAAAGATATAGAAACATTGAAGAAATTCAAGTTGAAATGAAAAAAGAAATGCAACATTCCACAAGTTTTCTACAAAGGAAAACCTTTCAGGATTACAGCTGACTTCTCAATGCAGATGATGAAAGCCAGAAGAGCTTGGTCTAAAATGTTCCCAGTTCTAAAAGACTATAGATGCCAACCTAGAATACCCTATCCAGCAAAAATGTCCATTCTAATTGAAGGAGAAAAGAAAACCTTCCATGACATAAACAAGTTGAAAGCATTCCTCTCCAATAAGCCATCCCTGCAGAGAATACTTCAAGCAATACAAAGAGCAGAGGGCAAGGATGACTATGACCAATCAACACCAGAAAACAAATGATACTACTACCACTACAGAATTAAAAACCTAGAGTAAGAATGTACTAGAAATCAAAATTATTGGAAACAATTTAATTCCTTCAACAACAGTTTTAAATATCAGTGGACTGAATTCTCCAATTAAGAGAGACCACATAAATTTTCTCTCTACCCCTCATCCTGCTAAGTTCTGTGAGCCTTAGTTATAGATAGAAGTTCAAATGTAGATGTGTTACTTAGGATTTGGGATCTCTCAGACATATCTTATCTGTGTCTGACCAGTTGTGGAACTTTGGAGTGGCCTCCATCTGTTGCAAACAAGAGCTTACTTGATGAGGGGTATAAATGTTAGGTTCTGTGTTTAGCTTATGGTAAGATATGACAGAGCTAGGATTTTCCCTAGGATCTATGTTCTCTCCAGAAATGTGTATTTGGCTGAGTTTGCAGTTTCATCCACCAGTTCACTCCCATTGAGAGGGTTTAAGTCCAATCAGGTAGTTGTTGATTATCCCCTAGATAACAGCATCACTCCTACACCAATGCACAATGTCAGTCACATTAGAAAATGTTCACTCTGGAATTCATTTTTATTCTGTATGAATAGACACCATTCCCAAAGAGGACCAGGTTCCTACATACTGAAAATAAGGTCAAAACTCCAACAAAACTTTGATTTTTAGAAATTAAAACTATAACTCATCTCCTAAAATTCGAAAATATATTTACCTTTGTTGGTATGGGGCTAATCATCAGTGATCTTTGCACCACAACATCTTCGTGACTCCCAAATTGGTGCGATGGGTTGAGTTAGGCAACTCCACTTGCCTTGAACATTGAGAAGGGCACAAGTTGTTTCTCTGGATGGAAATTTGATGAAGCACATGTGTTTTAGTTTACTCTCATAAGGTTCTGCTGGTTTCCAGGAAAATAGCATGCTTCCAACAATTTTTCTTTTCCAGTTCTCAGGTGATATGGCACACACACACACACACACACACACACACACACACACACTCTTCTGGAACTTACAACAGCTGTGGTTTGTCTACATAAGTCCTGCACAAGATCAAACCAATCCACACTCTGGCATGGAAAGGGGAAAGGGCTCACAAGGCCCCAGTCCTAGCTAAGGAACAGAACTGGAAGTATTTATTGGTGGCTGTGTCACTGCTGGAAAGGGAGCCCATGTTCTTCAGTCTGTGGCACCTGATAGGTTCTCCATGTTCCGAATAGATGGAAGCACTAAATTCACTCAGTGACCTGCTTTAAAAAAAGCACCAAGATCTGGGCGTGGTAGTGCATGCCTTTAATCTCACCACTTGGGATGCAGAGGCAGGCATATCTCTGTGACAACTGAGCTTCATAGCAAGTTCAGGCCAGCTGGGCCTACTGAGAGATCCTATGTTGGAAACACACACACACATACACACACACACACACACACACACACACACACACACACACACACACACACATATATATATATATATATATACATAATTAAATTAAAAGAAAAAGATGTGAATTTGGGATGGGGATTGGTGGTTCTTGGAGGAACTGAAGGTGATTGTTGTCTAAATACATTATATTTATGCATGAAATTACCCAAGAATAAATAAAAAGCAAAACAAAAACAAGCCACTTTGGCTTAGGTTTCAGTCAATGTGGATTTAATGGACATCATGAAGCATGAATAAGATATGTGAGTTCCAGGATAGCTGGAGCTACAGGGAAACCCTGTCTCAAAAAGACTAAAAAAAAAAAAAGAAAAAAGAAATGTGTTTTTTTACAAACCATCCAGATATGGGGGCTATTTTCCGCTTTTATGGTTCCTGGAGACTTTATTACAGGCTTCCCTCCTATGCCTCCAATTCCAATGAGGCTTCTCCCACTTCTGGCTGCATCTGTTTTTCCTCAGGCCTTGTTTATGTGATGACACCACTCATCTGTCTTCCATGTCTAGCCATTGCATCATCTGTGATTTCCGATTGCCATATCATCTTTCCCAGGCATTTAACTCTGTCCTGCCTTTCTTTGGTCCAAGGAATAATGTCCTCCGTTCCTTGTCGGGAACATACGATGAATATGGAGCTGTTTTAGAGAGCCCACATGCTTACTCTTCATTTCACCTATTAGCAGGCAAGCCAGTTCATCCCCTGGCCTCTCTTTTTCAGCTGGGACTGAACTACTAGACCAGTAGGTGTCTCCAAACTTTAGGGAATGGATATTATCTGCCAGGAGGTTCATGTACTGTCTACCAAGCTTGCTGCTCACATCTTCAAGATCACCTGCTGTGAGGAGCATAGTTGACTGACAGCTCCATCTGCTGCTGCTTCAATTACAATGTTTACAACAGGGCTTCACTTAGTCACAAGCAGTGATTAAATAAAGGTGGATACTGGTGCCAGACCATTCTTAACTGTCAGGGAATTCCTATAACGGTGGTTGTCAAATTAAATGCAGGACGTCCAATTAAATTTGAATTTCTGATTAACAATTAGCAGTTTTAGGAATATGTAGACAACACTTGGGGGAATATTTACAGTAAATATCACTTGTTGATTTGAAATTCAAATTTAGCTGGGCATGCTACATTTTTATTTACTAATTCTACCTGTAATGGCAACGATTGCTTGAGTGCTTCCTACTATGAAATTACTTATAAATGGATTATCGCTTGGGGTTTTCCTGCCCTGTGTTTCTTTACGTTAGATGGTTGGACTTCTTTCTTTATCCATGGCGAGCATCGTGCTATACACTCTTATACTGTTATCTCATTTTGTTATTGCTCTTCAGAGTACATAGAGTCATACAGTCCTTCAAAGTCTGGTGACATTTCTGAGTTTATCTCTACTGAAAATTCTATTTTTGCTTTGCACTGTGGCTCTTGGACTGAATAAGTGCTGACTTCCTCCTAGATATTTATGTTATATGCCCAAGTGGCTTTCTCACTTAGAGGGAGACCATTTTTTAATCTTGATTTCACTGTATGAAACTAAAAGTAAAATTTAACTGGATCAGGATGGATTTTCTACTGTAGACACATTCTTACATTTTAGGAAAATTCTCTCTAGCTAAACACTTTTGATATTTTCAACTTTAGCCGTAGTGTGCCTCTTGAATATCAGCTCCTTGAGGTGGACCTGGCTCTGTAGTCATATAGATCACAAATCTCTGCTGGTCAATGATTCGGTTTCTTTCCTGAACTTACCAAAGTCCTGCTCAGCACAGATGCCCTGTGCTGTATTTACATGACTGAGACAATTGTGGCAGCCACAATTGTTATTTTTCCAGTTCAGACTGGTTTTCTTTAAAACCAGCTGTCTGGCAAACATAATAAATTCCTTCTGGATGTTGCATTTGTGTTATGAAATATGTGCTTTTGGGGGTGGAGAGATGGCTCAGCGGTTAAGAGCGCCGACTGCTTCTTGCAGAGGACCTGGGTTCAATTCCCAGCACCTACATCCGCCTTTAACCCCAGTTCTAGGGGAATCCGACACCCTCTTCTGACCTCTGCAGCATTGCAGGACATTAGTGCACCAACCTAGATGCAGACAGTACACTCATATACATAAAAAAAAGAAGAAATATGTGCTTTGACCACCGTGTTTGCTTTGGTGTCCAACATAGAGTACTAGAAAGTGACCAGAAACCAAGTCTGTTTCAGCACTCAGAAGTTTGCCTGTGGTGGTATAGTATCACTGAGATGGCATGCTCTTGGGCACAGGGGAGCCATGGGAAAAGAATGATAAACTCCATGAAGCACATGGCCTCCATCAACAACTTCTAATTGCATTCAAGAAGTAACCCCACCAAACATAGAATGTAAGTAGAACTACCACTTAGGATTGCCCTATATATTTTTCTTTTATTTTTAGGAAACAGGGGATGAAAATGATAATGTTCCAAATTCTCCATAAATAAGGCTTTGAGTATGTAGGGTAGAAATAATATTAGCAGAGAATATAAACAGAAGGGGTCCTATGTCTGCTGTATTATGAAGCTTAGAAGTCTCAAAGGTGTGTCTCTTGGGACCTGTTATCAGGGAGAGTGGTTGGTATTGCAGAGACCTGTGTTGCCCCATCCATACCCCTAGCCACCTGGTGCTTGAGTGCTCACAATTAATATTTTGAAATTTTAACTTTCTTCTGAAATTTGCCTTCGACCAAAGTTAATGAGTCACCTCAAAATCCCAGTTCCTAATGGGTATTTGCTGCAAGAGTCAGCTCCGTTTGCTCACAGTGAGATTCCTCCAGTGACTCATTAGCCTGAATGCTTGTTAGATCAGGCTACCCTTAGACTTCAACTGCATTCTGCATCTTTTCAAGCTTCTATATCATTTCTCTATGGCATTCAGATGCAGAAAGTTTTTCCAAAAATCATTTACTTCATAATCTGCATCTCTGACTCTGATTCCAGGGAAATTGAACTAGGGCAGAGAGTTAAGCTTTCACATGTAATGAGTGTTCTTTTGGTAGAACAAGGTGGAAGGTCAGTGATTTACCCAATCATACTGGCTTTGAACCCACCCAAGTGTTCTTGGCAGGATGAAGGTTCAGTGTCTCTCATTATAGCATTTAAAATTATCTCTAATATTCAAGGGGGAAAGGTCCTCTCAAGGCATTTTATATCTGAAATGTCTTTCTAAGTCCTCTTTGGCGCTTCAGAGCATGTTTTAATAAAGGACTAGATTCTTGATATTATGCTTATATCTATGATTTTTCCATCAATAAATACCAAAGAAAAAAGTCTGATGAGAATTATGTTTTGTGAGTACTTGTTTAATCAACAGAAAATACTTTTGGAGCCATTAAAGAAAGGATAATCTTTGGAAGAAAACTAACTATAGATCTTCTGGAGTCAACGCATCCACATTCTTTAAGAATGTACAGAAAACTCTACGTATTAAATAATTCATGTTTCTCTTACTCTCGGTGGTTTAAACTTATTAATGCAAAACCCCTTTTGGCTGTTCATTATCAGCTCATCACATGCTGCCTGCGAAATAATGTTCAGGTGTTACCGCTCTCAGTGAACAAATGAGAAAATTGGCATGGAATTTAAATCTTGATCTTATGGTTTCCAGGGACAGGAAAGCATTGGTCTATACACAGAAGTATTACTTTAGGGTTAGGAAAATTGGAGACTATAATTTTAGTCTGATTTTCATTAACCAGGATTTGTAGACTCATACGTGGTAAAGATAGTTAAACAAGATTTGTGAAAGCATTCTCATGCTTCTAGCAAATAGCTCTCAAATCTAATAGGTATCCCTCAATTGCTATTGGGCTATTGATAAAAAAAAGAAAGAATAAAATGATCTGAAATTAGAAATGGAAAATACAGTTGTATATCATTATGGGATAGAAAGGGGGCACCTCTATAGTGTGAAGAAAAAACTGAACTTGATACTGATCATCAAGGCACATTTATTGACTATCCACATTTACAACCTAAGTTGTTGTCACCTAGGGTCACTGGGTTGATATTTTGATGTTACACTTGTCACAGCAGGAAGAAGATGGTGTTTCACAGTTACAGTGAATCTGGTGGAAGGTGCAAGTTTTCAATGTAGATTTCAGATTCTGTAGTTTGCGAAGAACTAAATTATATATTTGTGCCAGATATATTTGTGCCAGAAGTTTCCTCAACTGAAACTTGGGCATAATGACAATATTGTCAATAGTTACACAATATAAAGATGCTGGCACCCAGGACTGAGCCAACTCATTACTTAGTTTATTAGTTTTATTAGTTTATTACTTTTTGCTTTGTTATTGTCATCACATAATGGTTTTCTACTTTTTAATAAAAATTAAGACACTCATTTGACCATTTTGAAATGTTTCACTTAAATAATAATGGGTGTTTGAAATGTTTCACTTAAATAATAATGTGTGTATAATGTTTACTTCTTTACTTAATTTTTCAATGTTGAAAATAGCTGAATACCCAGAGTATTTATTAGTGTCTATCTTAATCAATACTTTATTTTAACAGGAAAAATATTTATTCTCCAAATGTCACAGCTTTATTTTATTTTATCATTTCTTTCCAATTATAAGCATATCTGTAGAGAGAGAGAGACATTCTCCCAAAGCCCTGATGTGTCATAAAGTCATGTTCAGAATTTAAGTGCTTTTCCTTTAAAAATTTTAAAATAACATATTTAATTATAACACTAATGTATGTACTGCTTAAATTTGTCATGTAATTATTGATCATTTTTCTGTTTGATCAATCACTATAACTAATTTATGTTAGTTGTTGCTCTTGTAAATTGAATGTATGTTGTTTTTTGGTGTGTGTTCGTGTATGTTGGTGTGTGGGTGTTGGGAGCTGCGGAGGGCCGCGCCTCAAAGATGGCGCCGGTTTCTGCCTCCCACCCCCATGGGGGTGAGCGCTCCATGCAGCAAACATGTCCTTATTTGGTTTGGCCTTGCTGAAGCCCTCTGTTCCGCATAGAGATATCCTATCCTTGAGACCCACGTGGTGGAAGTCGATTGGTTGTGACAGGCCTTATAGGTGGTGAACCGGGAAGGGAGAGAGAGAGAGAGAGCGGATGTAAGGGTACCCGAATAAACTGCTTGAGGAAGATCGCTCTCGTGTCGTGTCTTCTTTCACTGGACGAAGGGGGATGCGACGTTTTGTGTGTGTGTGTGTGTGTGTGTGTGTGTGTGTGTGTGTGTGTGTGTATCTGTGTGTTAGTGTCTCTATGAGCATATGTGTGCATGGAGGTGAACCAAGACTAATGTGCATGTGTTTGTGGAGGTCACCAGTCAAATTTGAGTGTTGTTCCTCAGGTTCTATTCATCTTGTTTCTTGAGATGCTATCTCTCATTGGCCTGAAGATTGCTGGTCAGGTTAAGCAGGCTGGTCAGGAAGCCCTAGGTTTCCACCATCCCAGCTTTTTGAAGCTGGGCATCAAACTCAGATCCTTATGCTGACTGAGCTATTTTCCTAGCCCGATATTTGGTATTTTAACAGAAGAATTTCATTAATTTATTGCCTCTGATTTCTGGTGTATCTAGTTTTGTTTCGGTTGAGCTATTTGCTATTCTTTTGACCGTCTCATCTCTTCTTTGTCCTTCTAATTATTTGCTTTTTCTTTGTTTGGATTATGTTTTTGTTTCTATATGATTTTCCTGATGTTTATTATGAAAAATACTCAACATTTCTAGTTATAAGTTATATGGTGACTTAAATTCTGGCGTATTTTAAAATATTATATAATTGTAACTAATATCATAAATCCCCCTTGAATATTTTATTTTCTAATACTGTTTCAGAGTAGATATTGTTTTTTTCTTCAAAATATTTGCTTTAATTTGGTTGTGTACCCCAATTTAGATATATTATTTTTGGTGGTATTTCCTCAGTATTTTAAGCATTAGTGTTTACCAATTTTTCAGAACTATTTCTTCTTTCACTTCAGCCTTTCCATCTATTGTCAAAATTGTCTATGAAATAAATACACAACTTATAATTAGGTTATGTGGGTGGCTGTATTCTTAGTACCTTAGAGGCTACTGTTCTGAAAAAGATTTTTAGTTTGCTATTATTTTTGCAAGATATTTTTTAACAGTGTCATAAATTAAGGTGATGATAATGTATTTCCTTAGCCTATTGAACATTCTATCACAGAGACCTAAGAAATGGGTCAGTCCTTAAGAGCACTGGCTGCTCATGCAGAGGACCAGGGTTTAGTTCCCAGAATGCACATGGTGGCTAACAACTGTTCATCAATCCAGTTCCAGGGGATCTGAATCTCTCTTCTAACTTCTGCAGACATTGCATGACATGAGCACACTTATACACGTGCAGGCAAAACACAAATACACAAAAATAAAAATAAACAAAAATCTGTCATAGCACACTCACTTCTGAGTTGAAGGTGTCTCTGTAAGCCCTTTGTTAACTTCTGGAGTGTTCTGTTCCAAATAGCATCACTTTTTGGTTCATCATTTCCCTCAGATATGTGTACATATGAAAATTTTAGGATTCATTGAGTGTTCTAAATCTAGGAATGATGATTTTAAACAGTAGTGACATTATGACATTCTTATTCCCACTAGGTTCTCCATCTTTGTTCTTCTTCCAGGATCTCTGATTAGCTTGCTTTGTCTAGATTAGAAGTTCTTCCTCTCATTTTCAGCTGAATTTTTTGCTGCCTCTCTCTCCTGTATTGCCAACCTCTCTTTTAGTTATGCTCAAGTCTTCTGATAAAAATGTCTTAAATACATGATTTTAATTACAATTTTATTGATGTAATTGATTATTTAGAAATATTTTATTTTTATTTTATATATACCAGTGTATTGCCTGTTTGTATGTAAGTGCACCTGTGTGGTCCAGTGTCCACTGGGTTCAGAAGAGGGCATCAGATTCTCCTTGAACTGGAGTTATGAATGGTTGTTAACCACCAGGTGGGTGCTGAAAATTGAACCTGGGTCCTCTGCAGGAACAGTCAGTGCTCTAAAAGACTGAAATGTCTCTCTAGCCCCATAACTGATATTTTTGGGAATTAGCATAATTAATATAAATACAAAGCTTTATGGTTTATTAAACTTTATTTTGAGGATTTTAAAGACTTCCAGCTATGAACCCATATCTGATAATACCTCAGATTGCAATTTTGACTTCAGAGAGACCCCTATTCTATATTTCTACTTCATGTGGAGTCTTTGTCATGGAAGTTTCTTTTCCATTAAGTAAAATCAATGGAAAATTATGGATTATTAAATCACGGGCCTTCCTTTTTGAGAATTCTTTGAGCCCAGAGTTTAAGATGAATTTATCAAACAAGATCTGAGTTTGTTCCTTATCTGTTCCTAAGAGGCAGCATTAACCAAGACCAATATACAAAAACCTGCTTCAGGGTTTTATAAGTTAAATAAGTAAAAGGAATTCTAGTCTCTTCTTCTCGAATTATGATATCTCATTAAGAATTCTCAGGTAAACCATTTATTCCTATTCATCTCTCTACCTACAGCCTAAAAGAAAAGCAAAAGGATTCCTGTGCTCTTCTTTCACAGATGTAATTGTCCTTTGGATTTTAATTATACTCATTTATTATGATTAGAATCTTCAATTCCCCTATGTTTTATACAGAGGTCTCAAACATGTGATACACAAATGTTTATATCCAACTGTCTGGGTAGGAGCCACATGCCTCCCACAAACCTCAATAGAAAAAAAAAAAAAAAGACGTATTGTGTCATTTGTCCTCTATTTTCTTGTGTACATTCCATTCATTGATTGGCTTTATTTCCTTTGTTTCCTTTGCTCTTTCCCAAGACCATCTCTGACCTCATATTAGATGACATCACCTAAAATCCTTGTGTGTTAGGCTCTCCTTGTGTTAGAGAGCAGGAACAGAAGTTGGGTGGTGGCATTTGTTTTCTTTATTTATTCCTTGCCCATCTGTATCATGGGAGTTGTGTGGTCTTCTCTGCTTATAACACCTGCTGGGTAACCTTTTTTTGATAAATTTTAGTTATTGTTTAATTTTTTTTTTTTTTGGTATTTTTGAGGCAGGGTCTCCCTTTAGTCCCAGCTATCCTGGAGCTCACTCTGTAGAGCAGTTTGGCTTCAAACTCACAGAGATCCACCTGCCTCTGCCTCCTAAGTGCTAGGATTAAGGGCATGTACCACCATGCCCAGCTTTATTGTTTAATTTTTTAAAATAATATTACCTCTCTCTGCTCTTTCTTGATTGAGAGTAAAAAGTAGGATACTACAGTTATTTTCTTTTGTTACTTCACAGCCATTGATAATTGATAAGTCTGAAAGGCTTGCTGAACTTTGATAGTTGGTACCTCCAATGAAGTCTCCTACTATTGAGTACTTTTTTCAGTTTCTTGATACAACCCTGGATATTATATTTCCAGCACTTTTTTTTTCTGTTTAGAGACATGAGAAACTTGTGCTACTCAGACGTTGTGATGTTCTTGGCAGGCAGGGTACTTAGCTTGTCCTGGTTCCTTTTATGTTGGATGTGGTGCTTTTTGTCTGACAAACAAAGGCAAAAGTTCAGCCACTAACAGATTGATGGCAGACACAAGAATGGTGGACACAAAGAAAAAGAGCATCAGTAGAGTGCTCATATATTCTAGTCACTTTGCTTCAAATTTTGATTGTCAATCTGCTCATCTTAAGAGGGGTATATGCTTCAGTGCTGAGGACAAAGGACATGTTAATTTTTGAGAAGTAAGTTCATGTCAGGAAGACAGAACTCAGACAAATCAATCTGGAACTGATCTGCTAAACCCCTCCCCAAAGGCTAGCTCTCATAGTATCAGAAGGTATTATACAAGATACCAAAGGAGAAAAGTTAATCAATGGTCCTACTTTAAGAACCATAATATCTAGCTTAGAAAATTATCTCTATTGGTACATTAGGGGACATTTATCTTGGGGATATTCAAT
The DNA here is from genome assembly GCA_009823505.1 of Rhizomys pruinosus. Taxonomy (NCBI): domain Eukaryota; kingdom Metazoa; phylum Chordata; class Mammalia; order Rodentia; family Spalacidae; genus Rhizomys; species Rhizomys pruinosus. The sequence goes on from VZQC01007984.1 coordinate 2,271,259, forward strand.
AGCTGGTAAAATGGAATTAAGGCCCACTCAATGGGACGGAATTTATGTATGATACTGTAAACAGAGCCAAGTGCGCATGACTGGAGATCGTATAGAACTTAGAACACCTTCACTTATCTAGACAAAAGTAATTTCTTGCTATATTGTTAGTACTTGTCCTTATATTTACAGCCAAGTGTACCCCCACTATTCACTAAAGAAGCTACTTTTGGGGAGAAATGGAGATTATCACAAATTTCCACAACTGGTTAAATGCAGACAGAGAATAAGTGACTGTGAGATGCCCATTCATAAATGATACATCTATAATGCAACCTTTACGCCATAGAAGAACAAGCAGAAAGAGTGTAAGAACTACAAGGAGAAGACATCTGGTGCTAATTAATGCATTTTAGAAATGATAGGGAAGCTGCAGCAATGAAATCCCTGCAGTATGGTAGCTGAGCAAGACCCGAATAATGACAAAACCTTGACTTGCTGAGACACATGGGAGAAATAGGGCATTCCAGCTCAAGATGAAAATCTACAGGAAATCGATAGATGCCAAGGGACTAAGAATCAGTTTTCTCCAGAGATTGGCTCTTTAAGGGATTATCTAATTCCAACTGGACAGCCCTAAACACAGGTACATGTGAACACCAATAAATGGATTGGGTGCCTGTGTATGTGTGTGTGTGTGTGTGTGTGTGTGTGTGTGTGTGTGCCTGTGCTTAAAGAATAAGAAGTTTGCTCTAAAATAATTTCATCATTAGAGTAACTGTATTATTCTAAAAATAAACAGAATTGGGCTTATGTAAAACTTCCAACTGTAAATAATTATGGAGAAAAGCTTGCTTCAGTGACCTCCTACTGTATAACAAATCTCAGCAATGGGTGGTGACAGAAAACTAAGCAGCCCTTCTTTTGATGCTACTGGAGGGCAATACCACTCACAATTAAATCTATCACATGGAATTACTCCCTTAATCACTGCTAAAGTAACCCTTCAGAGAAAATGCTTCTGTTCTCACTGTGAAGGTAGCTCACATGGACTGATGGGGAGAGTAAGGCTCAGCTATCACACCTGTTCCAATCAATGCAGTGAGGGACACCATCCAGCCCAAGACAAGACTTTCATATGGTTATGATGAGTGTGTCCCCCATTGAAGCCAAGAGAGCACCACCCACAAGTCTTTTTTAATTGGATTTTTATATATTTCATACAGAACACCTCAATCAATCTTAATTGCCTTTAGACCCTCGTCCTCACTGGTATCCTCCCTTCCCCAAGAATTCACATACTCTGTCATTTGTGTTAGGCCCTATTTTGTCAAATTAGCATCCCCAGACATTCCTCTGTGCAAGTTCATCCACTGAGGTCTAGTCAATCTATCTAGAGACCCTCACTTAAAGAAGATCAGTTCTTCACCCAGCACCAATCAGCTGCCAATATTTCTTCACCTAAGATGGGGCCATTTCCCCAGTTCCAGGCTGTGTTTTTACCTGCATGAGTTTGCATGCGTCTTGTGCATGATGTTGGTTACTTGTAGCTTAGTGCCCATGTTTTTATCTCACAGCTTTAGAGTTTTTCAGGTTGGTTTCACACTGAGGTCTTTGATCCATTTGGTATTGACTATTGTGCAAGGTGAAAGGGTCTAGTTTCATTCTTCTACAGGCCAAGATCCAGCTTTGTCAGCACCATTCACTGAAGATGATATGTTTTCTCCATTGAGTGTTCTTGGCCTTTTTGTCAAATATCAGGTGGCCCAAATTGCCAGTGCCCTGCTGTTTCTATGTCTATAGTTCTGTAATATAGTTGAATACTGGTATAGTAATCCCCCCTACCCCAGGATTACTTTGTGCTCAGCACTGCTTTGGTTATCCAGAGTCTTTTGTGCTTCTATATGAATTTTAGAATTTTTTTCTAATTCTGTGAAAAATATCAAAGGGATTTTTATTGGGATTGCATTGAAACTGTATGCTGCTTTGTAGGATGGTCACTTTAAAAATATTAATTTTTCAGGGCTGGAAATATGGACTAGCAGTTACGAGTGCCGGCTGCTCTTGCAGAGGACCAGGGTTCGATCCTCAGCACCCACATGGCAGCTGAAAACCGTCTTTAACTCCAGTTCCAGGGGAAACCGACACCCTCTTCTGACCTCCGTGGCATTGCAGGACACGGGTGCACAAACCTGCATGTAGACAGTACATTCATACACATAAAAATAAATAAAATTTAAAAAAAATATTAGTTTTTCCAGTCCATAAAGATGGGAGGTCTTTTCATTTCCTGTTGTCATCTTCTCTTCATTTAAAGATTTACAATTTTGATTGCAGAGGTTGGTTTTTTTTTTTTTTTTTTTNCCTCCGCGGCGTTGCACGAGACGGGTGCACAGACCTGCATGCAGACAGTACATTCATACACATACGAAAAAAAAAAAAAAAAAAAAAATTCCCAAAGGATAGGCCAAAGAATACTGTCCACACTGGTGGAAAAAGACTCTCACAGGATCCCAATTTTATTTTTTGTTTTGTTTGAGACAGAGTCTGTTGCCTCAGCTGGCCTCTATCTCAGAAATCCTCCTGCCTGTGCCTCACAAGAGCTATGATTAAAAGATTAAAAGTGTGCCTTTAATCCTAGCACTTGGGAGGCAAAGGCAGGCAGATCTTTGAGAGTTCAAGACCAGCCTGGTCTACAGAGTGAGTTCCAGGCCAGCTGGGGCTACAGGGAGACCCTGTCTTGAAAACAAACAAACAAAAAAGATTAAAAGTGTATGCTACCATGCCTGAGGTATCCCACTTTATTTATTTGTTTGTTTAGTAATTTTTGTTTGTTTTTTGGTCTTTTCGAGACAAGACTCCCTGTAGCCCCAGCTGACCTGGAACTCACTCTGTAGACCAGGGTGGCCTTGAACTCACAAAGATCCTCCTGCCTCTGCCTCCCGAGTGCTAGGATGGTCATAGTTTTTAAAAGCTGAAACATACAGGATAAAATTTAGGATTTAGGCTTGCCCAGGATGCTGCTGTGTGAGGACAAAATGACTCTGAGAAACCATCGGATGTTGGATAAAAGGCAATCTGTATTACAATTATCCCAATCTGTATTACAATAGCCTGTGGTAATTTGGAAGACAGAAGCTAGCAAAGCTGTCATACCTGTCAGAGGAGACCTTCAGAAACTGGAAAATGCCAGTGGGCTTCTCCTGTGCTGAGCTGGGGGAAGAAAAAATGATCTAAAAATTGAATCATATACTTTTCAGAGAATTTTGAGAAAATAATGAAAACCAATATTCTGGTGAGGTAGAAAACAAAATCAATTCTTATTTCTATTCACTCTAGCTAGTGTAGTACCATCAAAACATAATGAGACCTAACTAGGTTTATAAGACCATTGGTTAAGAATTCTGGTAGTTGTAATATTTTTTTTTATTGAGACATTCATATGTAGAACAAAAGTATTGTGAAAGCACCTCCTTCCCATGCCTCACAAATAAAGCATGACCATTTGCAACTCCCAGCTCCTGTTAAGGATATAATCTCAAATATATAATTAAATTATTCTGATCTTGAGCAAGGAAGAACTCAGGGGTAATTTTCCCTTTAGATGCCACATAGGACTATGTTGACATGGGTTCTTCCTAGGACACATATACACACAAACACACACACACACATATACACACACAAACTTGGATTCTGGTTGCAACAGGAATATGTAAGGTGGTCGGTGTGAAGGAAATAAAAAGTGAGGAAAATTATTTCTAGCAGATGAGCTGTCATTACCAAAATTGATTTGTTATTTTGCAAGACTTAGAGAGAGTGTGTGTCAAGCTCTACTTAAGTGTTTTTTGTTGTATATGGGCTTAAGATATTCTATCTATGTCCAAAGTACAAATGAAAGCGGTTCTTAAAGGATATTTTAAAGATGAAAAGGAAGCTGTAAGGATTTCTTGTCATAAAACCTAGAGAGGATGTCTGTGTTCTGAACTGTCAATCCAACATTGTCTAAAACATTTTGGCAGCCATTTTCTTCAAAGTTGTCAAATGTGTCATTGATAATAGGTCTGTATCATAGAGGGGAAAGGGGATATTAAGAACTTAATTCTTGGCACTTGTCAGTTAGTGCGTCATGGACAGTTTAGTACAAGAACTCACTCAATTCCTCTGCATGTTCAGTCAAGGTCTTTCAAAGTGATGAAGTATGTGAGGTGGGGAAGGGAATTGGTATTTATTGAAGGTCTCTCATCTTCCATATTCCCATATTGCAAATACTCTATGGACCTACAAATTCATTCATTATCTTCCAGTTGTTTAGTACAGAGTCAGTGCCCACTCAGGGCATTTCCAAAGCTTCTGTACCTGACAGTGCTTCCTGGCACAGGTACTCAGGTTGACCTGATTCTAGAGCCTGCCTGTGTTCTCCTCATTAAGTCACGATGCTTACCACAAACTTGAGAGCCCATGGTCAGTAAAAGAGTATGAGTGTACCAGTTCCCTTCATAAAAATGTAGGCAAATAACATTTATAATCATCAGTATGACCAGAAAAACTATAGCGTGTCAGCGAACATCTGTAGAAGGTGATATGCTAGAAAGTCTTCAAAAGCATAATAGTTTGCACTATCATGAGTAGAACTGTTGCTGCCACCAAAATTCTCATTTTATCCTCAACAAAATATTATTTTTTAAAACCGTGATGTGTTTATTGTAAAGCCCTTGGGCATACGTACAGGAACACAAACAGCATTTACATATCTATTATCTATTAACTGACACTGCATTCGCCAGGCATTTGACACAATTAAGCAAATGCTTGAATGAACAGATGGGTCTTCTATGGATCCCTAAGGGCACGTCTACATTAACTATGCCAAGGGGGGTTAATGCACCCATTTGGCATCTGTGTGTCTTTTCTCAGCAGCATATACACACGCTACTGCTCTGTATGGTTGCAAATGGATCCATTTCTTTCCCAGAGGACTGAGAGTATTAGGATTTTGCTATTTCTGGCTTGTTTCATTTTTCTCTTTTATGTCAGATGCTTCCCTAACAATAGTAGATTACATCCTGGGATTGTTTCTTGCATATATCTATTTCAAGTGGCCTATGCAAATTTGGTTTATTTGTGGCATCAAAGTAGTAGAACAATTTTCTTAGGGAAAACAGCGAGATTTAATTTTTTTCCTTTGTTTATATAATGTCTAATGCCAGGCTGTAATAGCCAGAGGAGGAAAATAAAAGCTGCACATATCTTTACAATAAAGAACTGACTGTGAAAGTACTTGACAAAAGAAGTATGCGTTTTTCCCCACAGTGTTCCATGACCTTTGCAGTAAGTAACCAATTTCGTACATTAACATTTAAATCAAGTGAGCATTGTACATTTCCTCTGTTTTCCATTGAATGTGTATACATACCCTTTGAAAATGATCATTTGACATGCTTAAAGATTTTTCTTTTGCCATGGTTAAATCTTCAGGATTTCCTTCAGAAGTCCTTTTAAAGTAAGCATAACTCGGGGTTGGAGAGATAGCCTAGCAGTTAAGAGCGCTGACCGCTCTTACAGAGGACTCGGGTTCGATCCCCAGCACCCACATGGCGGCCATCTGAAACTCCAATTCCAGGAGAACTCCAGTTCCAGGGGAATCCGACACTCTCTTCTGACCTCCGCGGCATTGCACGACACGGGTGCACAAACTTGCATGCAGACAGTACATTGATACACATACAGAAATAAATAAATGCCTGGCATAGTGGTGCACGTCTTTAAAAAAAATAATAAAGTAAGCATAACTCAAGAGTTAGTCTGGACTTACTGGATGATTTGGCTGATGACATGCCACAGAAATAAACCTAGAGGAAGAAATGAAACAGGGATGGTAAAGTATTGGGATTAACAATATGTGACACAGCATGAGTGTTGTTCTTTGAACCTTTTAAAAAAATATATATTTTTTATTGTTTTTATTATATGTGTATGAGTATAATACATGTATGTAAGTGTACCTATGAAGTGTATTACCAATGGAGGTCAGAAGAGAGTGCCAGATTCCCTTGGAACTGGAGTTATGTGTGGTTGTTAGCTGTAATGTGGGTGTGACGATTGAACCTGTGTCCTCTGCAAGAGCCCTCAGTGCACTGAGCCACTGAACCATCTCTCCAGGCCCTATTCTTTGAGTCTTACATAGGTCTGTCATTATGACAAAATATTTGGCAATAAAAATTCTATGTTATGGCAACATGAAAATACACTGAATGAAGGAGTTCATTATGTAGTAGCATAAAATAAAAATAGATCAAAAACATTCCAGTATGTAAGGCAAGTAAATATATTCAATGAATGAAATGGTTCCATAGCCTTATCAAATCAGGAGTAAGGAATGGAAACCAACTGACTTCACTTTTCTCTTTCAAAAAAGATTTTCAGTGGGGGAGGAAAGAGTGTAAGAGTCAGGGTTGGTGCATGAACATAGGGGAACAGAGGCTTTCAGGCTTCTGGGAACTTGATCTTATAAACTTGCAACAATGCTGACAGCATCCACAAGACCCATGCTGTCTCAATCAGACAAAAATCCAACATAGAGCAATGGAAATGTCCATCAGGTCCCAACCCTAGTAGGGATCTATTAGCCACTAATTACTGTGGGGTGAGGGAGAATAGACATTTAAGGGAGTAATTCTAGATAGGTTGACTAGACAGCAGTGGATAACAAGGGACATCAGGGTCCAAAGGCTTAATGGGTAAAACTTAACATATATGACAGAATACATGAAATCCTTTGGGGGTGTGTAGATGGAAGAGTGTGTATGGGGGAGGGGGGTTAATTTGATTAGGATCTACTATAAGAATTCCACAAATCTCAATAAAGGTATTAAAAAGGACAAAGCAAAACCCCAAAGTTTTATGATTACAAAGAAAAAATTTCAATGAAACTAATAGAAGAAAATTAAATAAGTAAAAACATTTGTTATATGCAGAAAAAAGATTTTCAACACGCATTCTTTCTCATATACATGACTTGTTGAGTGGGTAAACATTTTACAATAGACAATTCTTTTTACTTTCTATTCATAACCTGTATATTTATTTTTATTTTCTTTGGTTACTAAAAAGAGCTGAAAGTAGAAGAGAGAATCCTTTTAGCACACTTGTGCATAAATGTGCCCCTCAGGAGTCATTTGACTACACTGCTTACACTCTTACTTGTTAGTGGATGACATTGTGCTTAAAGGCCATAAAATGTACTTTGTTTAAAAAATATATATAAAAGTAAAGTATGCATAGTGAAATTTTCTGTTAGTATATTATCTTTTCTGTTAGTGTATTATCAATGGGATGAACAAGATTAATCCAGATTTATTTTCATTGTTTGTGTGTAGTGCCCACATTACAAGATATTTTCTATTTTGTGAAGACTTTTAGGTGGAACATTTAGAATTGCTTTTCTAGAGTAAAAGAGACAAGACATGTTTTTTCCAGTATAACATAATGATTTTTTAAAAAATCCAGGGTTTCTATGATTTGTGAGTCTGTTCCTTGCAGAGCTATTTAGTGGTAGCCCTGCAGTTTAAATAAACTATATCAAAATATAACTTTTCAGTTTATATATATAAATATAATATATATATTATATTTATATATATAAATTCTATTCTGAGTCCTAGAACTAGTTTGATTTTTAATATTTTAAATTTTTAATACATAGAACATACTATAGAGAAATAATTATGTATTAATTTGAAAACAACTAGTATTTTAACAATATAAATATATAAATTCACATATATCTTCCCAGTTTCTATTGGTTTGCATTTGTATGCATGAGTGTTCATGTTTGTTTGTGTGTGTGTGTGTGTGTGTGTGTGTGTGTGTTTCTGATTCTAACTGGATATATGCATATGAGAGTGATATGGAATGACAGTTACTATTGAATGTCACCTTCTACAAGTTAGATTGAGAGTTTCAGTGAAATGATTACTCATATCAGGTTGGCTTAAAGGCATTTCTGTGGGGGATTTACCTGACTATTGATTGATATAGGAAAACCAAGCTCCTATTGATTGATATAGGAAAACCAAGCTCCTGTGAGTGACATTATTCGGTAGGTAGGGGTGCCTGAACTCCATAGGACAGGAGAAGCAGGTATCATGGATGCCTTCCTTGCTTTCTGACCTTAACTGAAGATGTGATATTGAGTCCCAGCCTTGACTTCTCCTCAATGAAGTAGTGTAGCCTGTATTGTAAACGTAATTAACTGTTTCCTCCTTTAAGTTAATTTTGGCCAGGCTGATTGTCACAGCAACAGATGTGAAACTAGAAAAGATATCATATAATAAATGCCATTTTGCAGTTTTCTTTTCTGCTTAACACTATGTTAAAGCTATAACATAGCCAGGTATGAGGCCGGGCATGGTGGTGCACACCTTTAATCCTAGCACTTGGGAGGCAGAGGAAGGTGGATCTCTGTGAGTTCAAGGCCAGCCTGGTCTACACAGTGAGTTCCAGGACAGCCAGAGGTACAGGGAGACCCTGTCTTCAAAAAAAGACATATATTCAATATATAATATATATATATATATATATATATATATAGTGGCACATGCCATTAATCCTAGTAGCCTAAAGACAGAGACAGACATATCTCTGTGAAATTGAAGCCAGCCTGGTCTACAAAGCAGGTTCCAAGCCATCTAGGACTACAGTGATTTCTTGTTCAAAACAACCATAAAAATGATATATGTAAAACCTGAAACCCTGAAGGTGATAGAAGAAAAGTTGGTAACAACTTACAAGACATAGGTGTAGGAATAGACTTTCTTAATCAGACAACAGCTGCACAGGAAATAAGGTTAACAGTCGATGACAAACAGGACCTTAACAAACTCAAATGCTTCTGTACAGGGAAAGAAACGTTCAAGGAAGTAAAGAGAAAACCCACAGAGTGGGAGGAAATCTTCACCAGTGATTCATCTGACAGAGCATTAACATCCAGAATATATAGACTACTCAAAAAACAAAGAAGAAAACAAATGACCTACTCAAAAGATGGAGTAAAGAGCTGAACAGAGATTTTACCAGTGAGGAAGTAAAGTTGGCTGAGAAATATCTTAAAATGTGTTCAAGATTGGGCTGGAGAGATGGCCTAGCGGTTAAGAGCGCCGACCACTCTTACAGAGAACCTGGGCTCGATCCCCAGCACCCACATGGCGGCAGAGAACCGTCTGAAGCTCCAATTCCAGGAGAACTCCAGTTCCAGGGGAATCCGAGACCCTCTTCTGACCTCCGCGGCGTTGCACGACACGGGTGCACAGACTTGCATGGAAACAGTACATTCATACACATACAAAAATAAATAAAATTAATAATAAAAAATGTGTTCAAGATCATTAAGAATTAAGGAAATGCAAATTAAAGCCACTCTCAGATAACATCTCACTCCAATACTACCGGCTAAGATCAAGAACACAAAATAATCAAATGCTGGAGAGGTTGTGGCAAAAGGGGTACACTCAACCACTACTAGTGGGAATATAAACTTGTAAACCATTATGGAAAACAGTGTGGAGAACCCTTCAAAGACTCAAAATGAGCCTACCACTTGATCCAGCCATACCACTACTGGGTATATACTCACAAGACTCATCCTACCACAAAGATACATGCACATCCATGTGTTTTGCAGCTCTCTTCACAATAGTGAAGAGCTGGAACCAACCCAAATGCCCCTCAACAGACAAGTGAATGACAAAAATGTGGTACATCTACACAAAGGAGTACTACTCAGCAGTAAAGAAAGATGACATCATGAACTTTGCAGGTAAATGGATGGAACTGGAAAGCCATTATGCCAAGTGAAGTAACACAGTCCCAGAAAAACAAGGGGTGAATGGTCTCCCCCATTTGTGGATGCTAACACCAAATCCCCAGATGAAAGGCAAGCTGAACAACATTATTGTTTTGTTTATGTTTATCTGAAAGCAACTATGTTGTTATAATATAAATCTCTTAAGGGGTTCTAGAATCGATTCACCACTTACATTCAGACTCTGTAATTACTCTGTATGAGTAGAAAAGTATGTATTCATATTTTAGAGTAATATAAAATTAAAGGAGGAAAAGTGAATTCTTAAACATAAAAAAAGATATAAATAAAATAAATTGTATTTTTTTTTTGGTCTTTTTGAGACAGGGTCTCCTTGTAGCCCCAGCTGTCCTGGAACTCACTCTGTAGACCAGGCTGGCTTTGAACTCACAAAGATCTGCCTGCCTCTGCCTCCCAAGTGCTAGGATTAAAGCTGTGTGCTACCATGCCCAGCTGATAAATTGTATATTTTTACACAAACTTCTAATTTTATGCTTTAATTTGTATACTTTCTAATGCCAGGCTATATACTTAGAGGATAGAGGGAGACAATAAAAGCAACTCACATCTTAACAGTAATAACAAGGAACTGAATATTAGATGCTTGTTTAGCACTGGCTGCTCACAGATGATTTAGGTTTGGTTCCTAGGACTGACATGGTAGTAAAAACTGTCCATAATAACTCCAGTTCCAGGACATTCAATGCCTTCTTCATGCCTCCATAAGGCATTGCACCAGAAGGAAACATTTACACACATGCCAGCAAACATCCATATGGATAAATAAATTAAAAAGAAAAAAAACAATGAAACAAAAATACTTGAAAAAAAAGTAGGTACTGTTCACCAGAGTCTTCTTTGACCATTGCAGTCAGGAGACAATTCTACACACACAAACACACACACACAGACACACACACACACACAAAGCCTTTATTGTGTACGTGCTTCTCTTAATTAGTGTTAAATATCATCATGGAAGGACCCAATTCTGCCTTTGCTATGTTAGACCCCACATCATACTTCATTAGACTGAACGGCACAAGCATATGAACTCTTCTGGAGGAGTGTGATTAACCCTGAAAAAGTTGGAGGAAGGACTTACAGTACTGATAGAATCTGGACTGATGACATTTACCTAACCTTGTACCAAAAAGCTCCTGTTTATAATGCAAACAATATCACTGAGCTATGCTCTTGTGGCCTGGTCATAAGGACCCCAAATTGCCCTTCACTCAAGATAGTAAATGAATGTGATGTGCTTGATTAGCATATAAAGTGTGGAAGGCAGTGTATTCATATTTGTATTCTCATTAGAATTAGTGAGAATTGAGAAGTGCACTTGACATTGTGTGTATGAGATATTTTAGGACTTGTTTCTGAAGGGACAAGGGTGGAGCCATGTAGGGAAAAAGGAAGCCACCTATGGCTTCTTTGGTGCTAAATCACCTGCTTGTCTGTTTACACTAAATCCTGGCCTTAGGAAGGATTAGCATGTGCATTAGCGAGCCTGTGACACCTTGGGATCAAAGGCATTGACAAGTACTAGTGATGTTATGGAACATCAGGCAGGGGGTCTGAAACCAGGCCCTGAGATATGATGTCACTCTGGGTATAAAAACAGAATGCTATGAGTAAAAAGATGAGTCCTTACCATCAGACAGGGACTACCAGCTGTTATTTGCCCATGAGGCTTGTGTAGTAGTGACCAGTGGGTTGGACTGTGGTTAATTGGGCCATTAACCTGGGAAGCTGGTGTCAACCAGTGGACAGGGGTCAAGCAGACCACCAACCTGAGAAACTGGTGTGGGGCTGGATGGAGACCTATCAGGTCACCAGCTGTGAGGTGTAGTGAGTCCTTGGGAGAGAATTAGACTGTAGAGTACCAATCCAGCAGCAATCTGGAGGATCTAGGAGTGCCAATAGGGTATTGGTGTAGTTGCTAGATGAGACAAGTGGGCAGTGGAAAGGTTGTCAGCCTTTGGCACCACAGTTTAGGACGGCTGCTGGCGACTGTTTTACATCTTCCCTTTTCCCTGTAATCCACTGGATTGGGTTCGAACATCCACTTCTATGAGTGGCAGAGTGACACCACAGAGCCAAGCTTGTGTTTTCCCAATTCATGTTGGAGAGAGTGTTAGAGTAAAAGTGTGAGTGAGGCTTAGCTCAGGAGCACAGCTTTAGGAGACATCAGAAGGAATAGGTGAGCTCAGGCCTAGTTTTTACATTAACACTAAGAGTCAGGCTGTTTATTTAGTCAGGTACAGTGTAATGTGGCTTTCCTTCATAGCTTGTGCCAGAGCATTCAGTTCTGGACAGGCACATGGAAATGTCCTGAAGTAAAAGGGAGTTATTTAACATAATCAGTCATGCATTGTGGTTAAGAGATATGACAGCAAGTACATGGCTTTCTTGTAGTTGCACTGGTATGCTTTAATAATTCTTTATTCACCTTTAAAAATCTCCTTTACAGGCCTGAACTGCAAGAAACTCTGCTCGAACTCTCAGTTTTGTTTGTCTGCTTTCCCTCAGGGAATCTCTTCATCTCTTTAATCTTGTGCACAATTAATAGATTTACTTAAAGGAATTGGAACAAGTCATCAAATCAAATTTGTGAACTTAAAATGTTATTCAGAAATATTTTTCCTGGTATCTCAACCATGTGACACTTAGTTCAAAATATTAGGAAAAAAATCATCACCAATTAAGTTACTGTTTAGAAACAGGTCAAATATTTCAATTGAAGCATTTAACTCTTTGGAACTAAATTAAAGTAGATATATTTCTTTACAAAGATAAAAAAGGCATACTTCCAAAGAAAGTTCTTATAGAAAATCATGGACCTTCTCCTGCCTTCCGGAGAGCTCCTTTCCCTGGGGCAAAAGGTGATATAAGAAATTAAAGCCTGGTTCGGTGGTGGTGCACAGCTGTAGTCCCAGCAATTGGGAGCCAGAGGCAAGCAGATCTCTGTAAATTCAAGGCCAGCCTGGTCTACATAGTGAGTTCCAGGACAACTGGGGCTACAGGGAGACCCCATCTCAAAAAGACCAAAAAAAAAAAAAAAGAAATTAACTTAAACAATTACTGTACCTGGCTTGGCATCTTCCAGGTTGATAATGCCTTCATTTTCGGCCCTGAGTCTCCGTCTGTCTTTCTGTGGAATAAAATGTCTTATCCTTTCTCAAAACTCCTCTGCTGTCCATTTGTTTCATTTCTGTGTCATCATGCTGTTTTGAAATTCATTTTTAAGTTAAAATAACATGGACAGTTTAAAGAGAGTAAGCATTCTGAAAGTTGTCTTAGTGATTACTCTTTTCTGTGTTCTGAGTTCTGTAAATTATAAATACTTAATTGTTCACTTCATTTTCATCTGTATCTTCATTGGAAGCCATCCAAATTTAGAAGCCTGTTTGACATCATATTTAGGAGGTATTTTAGACCTAAGAATCATAGGCCAATGTCTCTGATAATAGTGAACTCAAGATTGTAGTTCCCCAATTCATTATGGAAATAGTATTAGAATAAAACTATAGTCGAGGAGTAGCTTGGGAGCACAGTTTCAGAAGATCTCAGAAAGAACAGGTGGTTTTCAGATTTTGGGTCCACTCTTAATCTAGTGCTAAGAGTCAGCTAATTAGTAATGCTGCAAAAATCCCTGGTTGACTTTATACTAAAATACTGCATGATCTTATTCATTCGCTGTAGCTAAACAAACAAATGAACAAATGAAAAAAGCTGATCTCTTAGAAAAGAGTAGATTAATGTCCAATAGAGATGAGAAAATATAAAAGGAGAGAGGGAATTGATAGTAGTTAGACATTGGAAACCAAAATGCAATTGGCAACGAGGAATGAATTCTACACTGACATAGCACAGAAGCTAATACACTCTGTAGCAAATTAATATATTTCAAAATAACTAGAAAAGATCAAGCTTTTTAATCCGTGTAAGTGATAAATGTTTGAGGTTATAGAAATAATAATTATAATATGATCATTACATATACATGCATGCATTTAACTTAAAATCATTGTAATATATAGCATGCATCAATTAAAAGTTAACACATTTATCTAACTCAAGTTTGAATAGGTATTGTGTATGTTGTGGTTTGTGGGCAGGAAGTCCCACCCTGAGATGTAGAAGTATTGGAAATTACAGTTATTAGGAGAGGGAGAATCTGTTTTCTTTAAGGATGTGACCCCTGAAAGGTTGACCACATTCCAGAAGATAGTCCAAGATACAAAAATATTTAGAGAACACAAATAAAAAATTCTTGGCTTGATGGGTTTAAAAAATAGGACACAAAGTGGAATGTAGCAAGATGGGAGTAGATCTGAGAGAAGATCAGGAAGGTGTTATATATGATCAAAATACATTGTATGAAATTCTCAAATAATAAAATTTTATTTAAGAATTAACAAATGTGAAAAAAATCAAAGCTACCTAATCACAGACTACTTAACCCAAAATTACTTATCTTGCAAAATATCCTACTTGATTCCCACAGGTTAAGGCAAGGACTTCTTAAAAATATGTCCCTGGAGCTTTGGCAACAAGTCAAGGCAGAGCTGTCAGTGCAAATGCCCAGCATAGACAGGCACTGTGGCCCAAAGCTACCCAGGGAGCACAGGATTTCAGTGATCTGACCTTCTGCCTGCACTGAAAATACATCAGTGTCAGTCAAGGCTGGGGAGGTGAAGGCAGAGCATCCGTGGACTCAGCCTGCAGTGGTCCCCCACAGATGCCAGCTGGCCTCTGGAGAATGCACTGGTGGGCTCTTGCCACCCTCTGCTCTTTTCTCCACTCTCATGAGTTAAGGTAGCCAATATTTAAGAGTTTAATGATGTAGTCTGGTCATGAAATACATAATCATGTATTTCATACTTAATGAGCTCTTGGCAGCAACAAAGCAGCACTCGGTGCTTTTCTGATTATAACTTAATAACATGGTACAGTACATGAATCAGATCTATCTTTATCAACTTATTTTCTATTCCTGTGGGAAACATGAACCAAATTTGTTCCTCCAGTCCAGGTTGGCTCTAAAGTGTTTTTTTGTTGTTGTTTTTTTTTTTTTTTTTTTTTTTTTTTT
>VZQC01007984.1:2286337-2380851 GCA_009823505.1 Rhizomys pruinosus
ATTTTTAATTGAACTTCTGTGAATGTCTCAATCAATTTTAATCACCTTTATACTTCTGTTCCCTCCCACAATCTGTCCCCCTGGAATACATACACTCTGTCATTTGTGTTAAGGCCTGTTGTGCCAAATTAGCGTCCCCTGGAGTTCCTCAGTACAAGTTCACTCACTGAGGTCTAGTCAGCCTGTCCAGAGTCTCTCCCTTTAAGATCAGCTCTTCCTCACCCAATTGTAATCAGTTGCTAATATTTCTTCAGCTAAAGCTGTTGTGTTCTTAATACCGACATCTTACCAAGAATGACGAGATTCACTTAGATGATTCAGTTAAGTACTGAGTATGGGCTTGAGAAAAGAAACTCAAGAAATTCCACAAGTTTTAAAGGTTTGGGTTTCTTTTTGTAGTTAAATTAACCACTTATCTAATGATAGGTATTTAGGTGGTTTTGAAACATTTCATTTTGATTTTATTTATTTTGCTTTTTGGGCATTTAATACAATACATATTCAATTATAAAAAACCTCATCTGCATGCCTCCATATTCACCCCATCAGATTTCATGCATTATATCGCATACATTAAGGCATATTAAGTCAAGTTTATATCCCTTGATGACCCTTGTTATGAATTCATCCACTGGAGTCTGGTCAGCCTATCTAGTGTCACTCCCTTAAAGAAGACCAACTCTCCCTCACCCAACAGTGATCAGTTACCAATAGTTTCTTGGCTAAGGTTGGGGTTTCTGACCCATTTCCCACTTCTTTTTTTTTATTAATTTTTTATTTATTTCTGTATGTGTACGAATGTACTGTCTGCATGCAAGTCTGTGCACCCGTGTCGTGCAATGCCGCGGAGGTCAGAAGAGGGTGTCGGATTCCCCTGGAACTGGAGTTCTCCTGGAATTGGAGTTTCAGACGGTTCTCAGCCGCCATGTGGGTGCTGGGGATCGAACCCGGGTCCTCTGTAAGAGCGGTCGGAGCTCTTAACCGCTAGGCCATCTCTCCAGCCCCTGGATCAGATATTTTAGCTGATATCACCAATCATGTTCAATAACTGGAATTAGCTAAAATCAAACAGATGTAATTTCTGCCAGCTGTTCATTGCTAGCAAGCCACTGTAACATTCAACCCCTTGGTCCTGGTTATTTTCATATGCCCATCACCTATTTAAAAGCTAGTTTAAGCCAACAGGTCTTCAAAATTATTGGTTTGGAAATAGTAAAAGGAATATGGTCAGAAATCATTAGGGACAACCTGCAAGGTAATTTGGTTCAGAGGAAAACATTTCTCTTCACAAGTTTTGCACAGCCATGTTCATCATAGGTAAGCCAAGAGAGAAATTATGTCCATCTATCATACTCAAACACACACACAGATGTACACACACACACACACACATACACACACACACACATACATACACACACTATATATGTATATAATATAGTATAATAATGAATTTTTATTATGTGAATAAGTGAAATAATAGTAGAAGGAACTTAGGGAGTATGTAGAAGATTCTAATACTGTTGTTAAGATGTTGGTATTTGGATGTCTCATTTTGAATATCTTAACATTCAACTTTTTTTATTTCTCTTGTTAAAATAATGTCCTTCCTTGGTCTCATTTGACATTATGTCCTCAGTACACTTTCTTTATGATCACCTTTCACTGCATCACAAATGTAGCTCTAAATTCTTTTATTTTTTTTAACTTCCCTACTCCTGCTCTTCAGCCTCAGAATTCTGCACTTGCTTCTATTTTTTTTTTTATTTTTAAAGAAATTTCACACAAATTTAATGTTTGAAATACTCTTTACTATTTTTCCTAGATTATGTTTTATTTATTTATTTTTATTTTTTTATGTGTATGAGTGTACCCTCTGCATGTAGATTGGTGGACCTGTGTCATGCAATGCCGCGGAGGTCAGAAGAGGGTGTTGGATTTCCCTGGAACTGGAGTTAAAGATGGTTCTTAGACACCATGTGGGTGCTGAGAATCAAACTTGGGTCCTCTGCAAGAGCAGTAGGTGCTCTTAACCACTGAGCCATTTCTGCAGCCCCAAATATTTTTTTAAAGGATTTTTAAAGGCAGAGGCATGCGGATCGCTATGAATTTGAGGCCAGCCTGGTCTACATAGTGAGTTCCAGGACATCTTGGACTAAAGGGAGATCCTGTCTCAAAAATACCAAAAGGACTTTTATATGTGCAAGTGCTGAGCTGAGGCTCTTTTGTCTGGCTAGAGTGGGACAAACTCCCTTTGGAGCCAAACTCCCTGTTGGCCTAGGAAAAAGCCCCATACCCTGACGGCTCCCTTTTGATGTATGGAACACATGTTGCACCTCCAATTTAGTTGCCACCACCCCTCCCAGGAGCCAAGATGGCTAACACTTCCCTTCTCCTCATTCACACCCTCTTGCCCTCACTTCCCTGGCTGGAGCACAGTAGCTTTAGTACATAAATCCTTGCTTGTTGTCAATAAACTGAGTCTTTTCCCCATGGAATTCCTCCTGGTCAAAGAGAGGAAGAACATCTCAGAAGGCTACACACAGGGCATCATACAAGTGCTTTCCCTGCATGCATGTATATGCACCGTGTGTCTTCATGTATATGTACCATATGGAGGCCAGGAGAGGGTGACAGATTCCCTGGTAATGGAGTTACACATGGTTGTAAGCAGCTATGTGGGATCTCTGTAGGAGCAACAAGTGTTCTTAACCACTGAGCCATCTCTCTAATATGGATTTTTGTCATTTTAAGAGAAAAATTACGTTATGTTTATTGAATGGGTTTTCTGTGTGTGTTCCTTCACCTGGTGGGTGTACATGTGTGTGCAAGCATGTGTGTGAACCTATGTGGAGGCCTGAGGTCAATTTTTGGTGACATTACTCCTCAGGCACTACTACTTTGTAGTTTGATACGGTCACTCACTGGCCTAGATTTCAAGATAGGAGAGGCTTCTGTTTGGTGAACTCCCGGGATGGGTTATAAGTGGGCACCATTGCGCCTCACTCTCTTTTTCATTGGATTTTTGCAAATTTCTTACAACCTTTATTTTTTTCAATATATATATATATATATATATTATTGAATTTTTGTACATTTAGTACAATACATCTTAACCATATTTAGACACTGTTTCCTGCCTGAATCCTTTATAGATCAAATTTGTGTTCCCAAATGCCCTGCACTATATGCTCATCCAGTGGATCCTGGTCAGTCAACCAAGAATCTCAGCCTAAACTAGACTGACTCCCACTACCAGTAGCCATCAGTTGCCACTCTTCAGGTGAGGCTGGGATGTCTTGCCCACTTCCCCATGTCTATATTAGGATTTTTGTCTGGATTGAGCTTATATGGGCCTTGTGCATGCTGTCACTATTGCTACATGTTCCTATGAGTAACTTCCCAGCTGTCTGGATTGAGCTTATATGAGACCCATGCATGCTGTTACTATTGCTATGAGTTTATAAGAGTAACTGCCCAGCAGTTACTGGAAATCTCTTAAAAAAATTTTTTTTATTGAATTTTGTGTGTGTTTCATACACAATTTTACAATCAGTCTTAATTGCCTTTATACCCACTTCTTCCTTGGCACCCTCCTGCAGGCCTTCCCCACCCCCACAGTTCACAAATTCTGTCTTTTGTGTTACTCTCCTCACCCATACTCCTCTGTGCCAGCTGGTCCCCTGAGCTCTAGTCAGCCTATCCAGAGCCCCTTTCTTAAAGAAGGCCAAGACTTCCTCACCTGATCACCATCAGCTGCCAATATTTCCTCAGCCAACTTTGGGCCCTGGTACCAATTTCTGCAGTTCTGTGCTGGTTTTTGCCCAGCTGAGGTTGCATGGGTCTTGTGCACGGGTCCAATGCTGTAGGTTGATATGAACAGGGTCCCAGAAGCTTGTGGGATTCATTTCTGTTTGATATTGCATCATCACTTCCTTGGCTCTCTCAATCTTTCCACCCCTTCTTCCGCAATATTCCCTGTGAATTGTTCATGCCTAGTGACACATCTACAATGTAACCTCTACACGTATTCCCCATGTATCATAGAACAAGGACCCAAGAAGGCATTAAGTACCTCTTCACTTGATTGTGCTCAGAGTGTATAGAGCAGAATTTATCATCTTTCTTACTCAATATGCTTTTCATTCTATATTTCTCCTTTTGTGACTGTTACTAATATCCACCTCAGTGCACTAGGCTAGAACAAAATCTATGTCTTTTCTTCCTCTTCCTCAGAGTCTGTTTGTCAAAACTACCCACCTCCTCCTTTTGCCATGGCACTTTCTTTAGATCCACATTAATAAACTGGCTCCCTCTTCCAATTCTCTCCCATGTTTAATACTCATTCCAAAAAGACTATTTTAAATGAGAAAATGTTCACGTACTTAACTAAAACACCATTCCACTGACAAATGTATAGGTAAAAGACTTAGCTTTCAAATTATCCTTGGATCATCCTAGTTCAATGGTTACTTGTAGCTCCTCATCTGTTGCTCTATCTTCTCACATGGCCATTGCCCATGTCACTATACCACTAATTTATTAATGCATTAAGCAAATATTGACATTTTATCTTTTAGCCATCATTAAATGAAAAGCTATTAAGACCCCAGGGGCTTACATTAAAGCGTGGGAAATAGATGAAAATTGTACAATTTAAGAAGTTTGCAATTTAGTAAGATTAAAAATGAGTAATTCAAATGCATATGCAATCATTGATATAAAAAGTCTATGGTATTTATAAGATGAGTGTCTAATACAGTCCCTGGAATAATAAATGCATTCATGTGGAAGTACAATGAACTAAATAATGAGGAAGGACAAAGTGGAAGGCTTTTGGAAGGCTGAAATATCCTTCCAAAGAGGTAAGATATGGTCAGAAGATGAAGGTAGGAAGAAAGCACAGGCTCTGAGGATGGGGTAGAGGGAGTCTAGAGGAGGAGGAACAAGTGGCTCTGTGGCCAGGCTTTCACTTTTCTCCCTCTGTTTTAGGGTACTTTATTCTTCAACGCTTAATTAGAATTCCACCATCCCCCTCTAAGACAACTGCCTTTGATTTTTCTTTTTCCTGTGTCTTCTTAGCTCATCTCCTAGATGCTTCTGTTATAAAATTACTTCATATTCATTGGAAACAATCATTGCCACCATCAAGGCTAAGTACAAGTTTGGTATGTGATAGAAAGTCAATGAGTTTTCTGGTGGAAAGTAGTGGAAAAATGAAAACTGAGGGGCTGGTATATAGAGAGCATAGTGCTGAGGAAATTTAATTAGAAAAGTACTATACTGTGATTATGAAAATGTAGGGGCTAGAGAGATTGCCTAGCAGTTAAGAGCACCGACTGCTCTTGCAGAGGACCCGGGTTCAATCCCCAGCACCCACATGGTGGCTGAGAACCTTCTTTAACTCCAGTTCCAGGGGAATCTGACACCCTCTTCTGAACTCTGCAGCATTGCAAGACATCGGTGCACAAACCTGCAGGCAGACAGTACATTCATACACATACAAAATAAATTTTAAAAAAATTTAAAAAAAGAAAATGTATCAGATAGTTCCTTATAGATGTTAAAAATGACATGGCATGGTGGCAAAATTAATGGGTATTAAAATTATGGAGGACCCATAGTTTGAATGATGTGCCAGCCTGCCAATCTTGATGTCTTCGTAATGACTTAATCTCCATAAATGTGGAGAATCTCTGTGAGGATCAAATGGAATAAAAGTATGATTTTTTTTTCTTTTTCAAAGAACTCTGTAGAGACAGAGAAACTCTTCTGTATGGATCTGAAGGGAGTATATTACTTCAAGTACAGTTTAACTCAGCACCTGAGAGACTCAGTGAGGAGAATGAGTTCCCTGTAAAAATCATCTCATAAAATTGCTCCTGCCACTGCTGTTAGCTTTGCAGCATGGAGCATGCGTATATATGTGTGTACACATCCACGCACATACATGTGCATTGTATATATGATATCTATGAAAGCATGTATGTGTTTTACATATTATTTTATCAAAAGATTATGACCTTCATCTTTCTTTTGGGACTGTTTCATTTAAAAATTTTCTTGGCATCTATATTCTTTCACACAATAGAAACTATAACATGTTCTGAAGGCACTCTTTACATGAATTCTTTATATCTGAAAAGGATTTTGGTTTATATTCAGGACCACAGTAATCATGTGCTTTATTTAACCAAGAGTTTGCACTGCAATCAATCATGAACCACTATAGAATTATTTTTCTACAGTCCAAGGTCCCAGAACAGTGGAAACCAAGGGGGGAAATCCCACTAAAAAGTTTGTATTGGCAACATCTTACCTTTAAGATTGATGATCTATTACTTAAAGATGTGCATTTCAACATCTCTGTACATTTATCTGTGGGGTCACTCTGCCACGACACACAGGGAGGTTGAAGCATGAAACTCTTCCACTGGTTTATGGGGAAAAGAAAAAATGCAAGACTTTCACCAGCAGATGTCCTAAACCTTGGGGCCAAAGGCTGATAACCTTTCCACTGCCCACCTGTCTCATCTAACATTTACAACAGGCAATGCCCACTTGGCACCCCCAGATCCTCAAGGCTTCTGCCTGCTAGGCACTCTACAGCCTAATGCCAGACTGTCCCCTGTTCAGCACTCTACAGCCTAAATCCCACAGGCCCTCACTCACCACACACCAGTGTCCACGCTGCTGGCACTCACCGATTTCCCAGACTGGCATCTGGTTGATTTTCCCCAGCCAAATTCTGCTAGGCAAGACCACACTAGCCTGGTGGGCTAAAATTACACATGCAATAAAAACAGCCAGAGGCCCTGTCTGGTGGAAAGAAGGACCTGTTTATTTATTCACAGCATTCTGTTTTTATACCCATAGTGACATCATATCTGAGGGCCTTGTTTCAGACCCCCTGCCTCATGTTCCACAACATGAGTTACTTCCAAGGCAGTGTCAGGGGTTTTGCTAATAAGGGAAAATCCTGCCTGAGGCCAGGCTTCAGTGTAAACAAACAAGCAGGTAATTCAGCACAGAGAAGCCACTGGTAGCTTCCTTTTTACCTAAATTTATCCCTTTCACAGTTATGCGTGGCCTCCGTGGTGTAAAATTTTAAATGTGACAGAATTGAGATTTTATGAAATAATTTGCACCTCTAAAGGGAAACTGGCCATTGATAAGTTCTGTACAGCCATGACTATTTGCATTTCAAATACAAGTTTCCTTGGTGCAACTTTGGATAATCTTTTGAAAAACATACAAATCACTGGTTTAGTGTCATAAATTCCCAGCAAGAGTGATTACAAATAGAGTAGTTTCTTTCCATCATGTGAACGGGTTAGATTTAGCCAAAGTTGTCAGAAGTTAACTTTATTTAAAATATATTTGTTTCAGGGCTGGAGAGATAGCCTAGCGGTTAAGAGCACCAATTGCTCTTGCAGAGGACCCGGGTTCAATCTCCAGCACCCACATGGTGGCTGAAAACAGTCTTTAACTCCAGTTCCAGGGGAGTCCGACTCCCTCTTCTGACCTTTGTGGCATTGCACGACCTGAGTGCACAGACCTACATGCAGATAGTACATTCATACACATATGAAAATAAATAAAATAAAAAAAAATTGTTTCTTAAAGATATGCATATGAATAATATATGCACACAAATATATCTCTTATATTAAGTAAAACTAGTCATTTTTGTTGACCTGTGAGGAATACCCCTTTATACAAACTCTACTTTTATAACTATTGTCCTGTTAATAATGGATAGCATTTACTGAACATCTATTCTGCTTAGTTATTGTGCTCCTAGGTTCTTATTGTCAATTTGAACACTCTAGCACCACCTGGGAAGGGATATCACCAATTGAAGGTTTACCTGAAATAGATTGGGCTATGGCCATGTCTATGAGAGATTTTCTAGTTTGCTGATGGATTTGGAGGGCCCAGCCACTGTGGGAAGCACTATCACTAGGCATATAGGCCTGGGATTTATAATAAATAAAAGAAAGCTTGCTGAGCATGATTCACAGAGCAAGCCTGTTCACCATTCCTGTATGGTTCTTGCACTGAGTTCCGGCCTTCAGTTCCTGCCTTGGCTTCCTGAAGATGTGATCTGGAAGTGTAAGATGATACATACTTGTTCCTTCTGTAAGTTACTTTTGGTAATAATTTATCTCAACAATAGGAAAACAAACTAAACCATGTATACTTTTAAACTCATTAGCAAAATTAATCACGAAACACCTGTATGATAGTGCTAATTTTGTGTTCATTCATAAATTCATTAATTGTGATGTTTGATGCATATTGGCAAATTGCTACAATCTACATATTTACACAATTGGAATGTAAGAAGTGGACCATATTTTGGACTATTTTTTACAAATTGAAAAAAGTCAGAAATTTTATTTACTCTGTTCCCATTTTTATTTTGTTTTTATTTGTGTTTGCTGGGGTCTCACAAAGTAGATCAAACTGGTCTCAAACCTATGATTCTTTTGCTTCTGCCTCCTGAGTTCTGCTACTATTGTCATAATCTACAAAGGCCAAGAGACAGACATCTTGACAATCTGCATGTTAGGGTATAAAAAGGTATGAACCCCAATAAAAAGCACATGAGGCTTAGGTCACTCCAGGAATGTGCTTTACTTCCATGTGGGACTGCCAGTGTGAGCCACATGCAGACACGTGGTGGAACCGGACAGCATGGCAGGGGGCAGGGGCAGGACAGGGGTGGGCAGAGAGAGGCAGACAGAGACAGAGAAGGCCAGAAAGAGAGGGGGGGACAGAGAGAGAATATTGGTGGCTGGGGTCCACCCTTTTATACCCATGGGGCGGGGTTTCAGGTACAGGGGAAGAGGTCAGAAGATTGATAGCTTCTGGAGGAAGTGGGCACTGTGTGCCCCTTGGAATTCTGGGAAGCCTGGACCTAACATTCCAGCCTTTTGCTTATGATAAGGAAATGGGGCACTGTTTTTTTCTCTTCTGTATCTGCTTCAGAGCTGATTGGGGGTGAAGTCTTGGGGGAACAGCTGTCAGGGTGGAGGGTTAGAGTCTGGTTTCCCGTTTTGGCTGCTGTGTGTGCTCTGCCTGGTGGGTTTGGTCCAGATGCATAGTGGCCAGTACTTAGTGGACATTTTCTCTGCAATTGAAAAGACAAGCTGGTTGAGTCTTCTGGGTGCAATAGCAATTGGAGGGTCCCTGTCTAGGTTCTGCAGAGGGAAAGAGGATGTGTACCCTGGTTTGAGAAATTGGAAAAAGTTTTAGTATGCAGAGCTCTAGAATGGAGCTTTAATACACAGGGCTCCAGAATGAGAGCCATAACCATGAGAATATAAAAGGTGGTATTTTCTGGTATGGTAATTAAATCTGTCATCTATCTCTGAGATATTTTCTAACATGACACAGTAGGTTCCTAACCTGGCACAGTAGGTCTCTCACCTATTTCTCTGGTAATAAGCTATTTCATTTTCTCTTCTTTAGATTACAGTTTCCTGGTGGGGTGTTTAAAACCACACAGATAGCTCAGATAAATGAAGTTTGTTTTGGTGTTAAGGTCAGTCAAGGTTCTGGTCTTTAGAGGGTCACTCAGGCCTTGCACCTTGATCTCTTCACCAGTTCCATCTACGTGAGGACAAAGTCAGGCCTTGCTTGACCAGAGCTTCCCTATGAAGCATGAGGAATCTCTCCTCTGTATGGACTTTCCTCCCTTGACTGGACACTGGCTGGTGAAATCCTTTTAAGTGAATCTCCAAGACTTCCCTGGCTAGCGTGGGATGACTGGTGACTCGCTGCCACAGGACATGCACAAAGTTGCGGATGCAGGATCCTAGGACCCAAGTCAATCTCAGAGGGTAGGGGAAAAAATATTGTCCCTTCAAATCCCTCTTGCCAAAACAGACTGGAGCTTTAAATGTGGTTGTTAAATCTCAAAGAGGATTATTTGAATTAATTTGGTACTTTAATTACCATATAACTCCTAAGTAAAGCTTGAATGTTGGAGCCTGGCGGTAGTGGCTGCAGCACAGGCTAGGAAAGGATGTTACTTACTGGCTTGTGTTGCTGGCTCATGTTCAGTGTATTGTATACAATATAGAAATATCTGGCCAACAATGGCATTGGCCACAATGAGGCACAGGCCAGTCCAATGAAGGCAATTATTGAATTTTCTCAGCTCAGGTGTATCAAGTTGACATTAAACCTATACAGTAAGTCTTACAATTTGTTCTTTAAAGTCTATGAAGGTCATTTAGGTACTCAAAGTACAATGATCTAAATCATGCAAGGCAAAGGTTTCTAACATAGCCCATGAAACAAACCCAAGATAATAAAGAGCTTAAAACTAGCCCCTTCTCAAATGAAGGCCATGTCACTTTTCCCCAGATTTTGAATTATAGCTTTGAAAAGGAAAAGGGAGGTGGCATCGTCACATACCAGCAGGAAGGTAATACTTAGGGCTCACCCAAATTGGTTACATTTGTCCTGTCCCCATGGTCACTAGAAGTAAAACCTAATTTATCTTAAAAATATTAAAAGTAACAAGTGCAAAATATAACAGATATATAAAACAATTTATTATGTATGGGTAGCTCTATTTATATATGTCTGTTTCACTTGAGGCTGTAACAAGGTATATGGTACCTGCTAGCTGGAACACAATTTCTTGTATATGCCATGATTACATTATATAATTCTTAAAAGTGAACAGTATTTCAAGCATACACTCATAAATAAGGTTCTATTAAATAAATTTGGCGATGTCACTTCATAAAGGTTGTACTAAGCAGAGGCACATGCTTTGCAATCTTACACAGACAGATCTTAATATGCTGTTTAACAATGTCATACATATACACACATGTATCCAAACATTCCTTCAAGAGATTTTTATCTTAGTGTTTGTACTGAGCAGTCACATTGCATTGCAATCATACACAGAAAGATCTTAATATGCTATTTAACAATTTCATACACATACACCCATTTATCCACATATTCCTTTAAGAGATTTTTATCCTTGGGCTGGAGAGATGGCCTAGCAGTTAAGAGCGCCGAGCACTCTTACAGAGGACCCGGGTTCGATCCCCAGCACCCACATGGCGGCCGAGAGCCGTCTGAAGCTCCAATTCCAGGAGAACTCCAGCTCCAGGGGAATCCGAGACCCTCTTCTGACCTCCGCGGCATTGCACGACACGGGTGCACAGACCTGCATGCAGACAGTACATTCATACACATACAGAAATAAATAAAAAAAATTAAAAAAAAAGAGAGATTTTTATCCTAGCGGTTTTACTGAACTGTCACATGATTGGAAAGAACACCTTTAAGAAATATTATTTAAAGCATGCAGCTCTGATTAATTGCACCACCAAGGCTGAGACGACATCTTGCACCTTTGGTTCTAAAACAATGAACTTATTGAAATACTTTAACAAGTGATGGAAAACAGAATTTTATACAACAATTAAAGAACTGACAATATCAAAGGTACTTAGGGCATTTCATTGGAGGGAAGGGGAAGCCATGTGCCACTGTCCAAGAACAAGAATATGAATTTTTAAAAAGGTCTCTAGTCAGAAGGATGATGGCACAGCACAGGAGAAAAAGAAAACAAACAAACAAAAAAAAAAAAACAAAAAAAAAACCAAACATCTGTTAGTGAACCCATAAGGGTCAAAAATCAGGTCTTCAGACATCTGGAAACAAGAAAAAAACTGGAAAAGAAAATTTTTAGTTATAATACCTGTGGAAAAAAATACCTTGGACAGATAAGAAATAAAACCTTCAGATGAACAGTGTAGAAACCTAGGAACCTGGATTCAAATCAGGCCTTTGAAAAAATTTAAGAGGCATGGCCAAAAGTAAACTTAATTTAGATTTTTTTGTGTGTGTGTTTGTGCACAACATAGAATAAAAGAACTTTGAAGTGGCCACTTTGGACAAAAAAACACACAGGAGAACATGGACACAGGACAGTGGCAAAGATACATTGAAGAATGGTTATAACACACAGACAGGTTGGACAGACACATGACCTAACTGTATCCATTAACTCTGGGCAATGGGAAAATCACCCCCCCCCCGCTTTTTTTTTTTTTCTCTAAAGTTGTCCATCGTTGTCCAGGGCTGTGGAACCATTAATTGCAATTATCACATTTACAAAGAATCACTTAGAGTTTAAGACATCTACTTAGATGTACTCCTGCAAAGGGTGGTGGAGAGGGCAGGCAGGAAAATCTTGTGGATTGATTATATTACCTGCTAATTTAATGAGAATAAATTTAGTTAGTGGAAAAAGAGGCTTGTATCAAGAAGCAGACACAAAATGGATTTCTGAGTAAAATGGGGTTTATAAAGAAAAAAACAATGAAATGGAAAACGCCAAAATCTGCAATAATCTCTTAAAATTTGGCAAAAGTCTTGTAAACAAAATATAAAAAAACAAAAAACAAAACAGTGTTTGTTAAAAAGCCAAATGATGTAAAAATCTCAAACAAAGCCTGTAAAAATTAACCATCATACAAAAGTAAAAAATGAAAATTGATTGTATTTTGAAATGAATGAAAAACCAATAAAATCAAAACTTGGTTACTCTAAAACCCAAAAACCAAAATTGTGAAAGGATCAGAATATGCCATTAAATAAATTGTAAGATTAGAATATACAAATATAGAAATAGAATATGGCATTAGTTATTATATGGTCTGATGTAAATTTAGGCTTTCTGCCATGTGGTGTAACAGAGGGTATGGTTTAGTGCCACCAGGGAAACAGGGGCAGACAAAGCTTCAAGATGGTGGCTGAGGGGTGGGTGTGGATTAGCACCGTTGCCATGGAAACAAGTCTACAACATTTTTGTTTGAATGAGAGGCGGGGAAAAGCCATGCAGTAGCAGTACATGGCAGTGCATGGCGGTGTAAGGCAGTGCATGGTGGTGTGTGTGGGGGAACACCGCATGGCTGGGATGGGGGGGTGCAGCGGGGCAGGCACAGTAAAAGAAAGAAAAAAGACTGCAGAGAGGAGAAGAAAAGAGGGAGAGGGAGAGAGAAAAAAGATAAGTGAAGTCTTCTTAGTCTCAAAACACCACCAGAGGACCAACATGCATCTGCCTCGGTGTCAAGTGGTGCTAGTCAGAGATCCCAGGTCTGCGTGACCAATATGGGGGTCTCTGACATGGGGTCTGCAAGCCTGTGAAATTGGTGTCCGAAAAATCACAGAGGAGGCCAGAATACGGGTCCCGATTCTGTTCCCAGCATCCCAGTGGACAGCAATCTGGAAGGAATATCGGGGGAACGCTGATTACGCTGGCACTCAGGGGTCCAAAACAGAGCAGAGGATAATGGGAGACTAAAAAGAATGAAGATAATCCGAGGGAAGACACGAGGCACAAAGCAGTAGGTTAGAATTCAGACAGGAAATGTCGAGGCAGAGGGGGCAGTTAGAGGGGGCAGAACACACACAGGGGTACACAGAAGGTAGGGGTGGGAGATAGAATATCCCCTCACTCAGGTGCCTGTCTGGCACTCTAACTCACGCACTGTCACACTGGGATAGACTAGGGTAGGGTAAGCAGAAGAGACCATACCTCATCCTGAAATGCGGAAGCAGCTGTCCGGAGAAATGTGCGGCTGGCAGGTCCAGGGTTTGCAAAACATTTGTTAGGAAGTCCTTTTAGGGGTGAGAGCTGGCGAGTGCTCTGCCAGATTAAAACACCTGGGAGCACTCCACCTGATCAAAATGTCTCAAGCCCCGAGCAAGTCCACGGCACCATAATGTTAGGCTATAAAAAAGCATGAACCCCAATAAAAGGCACACGAGGCTTAGGTCACTCCAGGAACATGCTTTACATTCATGTGGGACTGCCAGCCTGAGCTGCCTGCAGACACATGGTGGGACCAGACAGCATGGCAGGGGGCAGGGGCAGGACAGAGAGAGGAGGGTGGAGAGGCAGAGAGAGGCAGACAGAGTCAGAGAGGGACAGAGAGGGGGGGACAGAGAGAGAGCAATGGCAGCTGGGGTCCACTCATTTATACCCATGGGGTGGGGCCTCACGTACAGGGGAAGGGGTCAGAACATTGATAGCTTCTGGAGGAAGTGGGCATGTGTGTGCCCCTTGGGATTTTGGGAAGCCTGGACCTAACACTGCATAGTGGTTATTTCCTGTGGAGCAGACACTTTCTTTTACAAGCTCTCAGAAATACCATTGCCACTTAAGACAATTATTGTTACTCATGTTTTAGAGATGAAATGATAGAGTTTATATTAGATCAAGCGAATTTCTTTTAAATTATAAGTGGTGTATTTAGGATTCAAAGAAAATCCTATCTTTCAGATGTGGCTCTTCTGTAGTGTATTTATTAGGTGATTATTGAGTGCTTCTTCTACTTCTAGACAATGATAGAGGCTGAAGATTATGTGTTGAACCAGCCACATGCATTCTAGTTTTCCTGAACACAACCTAAGAACAGCAATCTGCTGATGACTAACAAGCCAAGTTATACTTCACTTGTATTTCAAGATGCCATTAGCGAACAAGAGTAATCAGCTTTGACTCTGCTGTCTAGAGGGAGAAGGAGCTGAGGAAGCTGAAATAAAACCATTCACTGTTGAGAAAGAGTCATGTTATGTTCACATTGGGACGTTAAAGTGAACTGTATAGGTATGAAGCCAAAGTATAGTTTATGAAGCCAAAAGACAGTGCATGAACTCAAAACAGAAAGAAACAAATGGAGACCAATCATATGCAGTGTTTATAAACAAAGCTTACAGTTTTGGAAGGCTATAGAAATGGTTGAAAATTGATATTTATATCTAAACGTATTTATCTCTCTAAATCATGCACAATGAATTGTAGAAGAGTGAAGTTAAAGACTGAAGGTCCAGAAGTTGCTTCAGTCCAGATGTTTGGAAGAAAATGCATAGTTCTGGGGCTGGAGAGATGGCCTAGCGGTTAAGAGCACCGACCGCTCTTACAGAGGACCCGGGTTCGATCCCCAGCACCCACATGGCGGTTGAGAACCGTCTGAAATTCCAATTCCAGGAGAACTCCAGTTCCAGGGGAATCCGACACCCTCTTCTGACCTCCGCGGCATTGCACAACACGGGTGCACAAACCTGCATGCAGACAGTACATTGATACATATACAGAAATAAATTTAAAAAAATTAAAAAAAAAAGAAAATGCATAGTTCTGTGCACTAGACAACGAAATGGCTACAGATGGGTATCCTTTTCTTCATTCCTCATGCATTTGTAAAGATGCAATTGTGTGCCAGACACCATTCCAACAGCTTACAGTATGAAAATAAATAGAAATAAACAAAAGCCTTGTTTTCCTTCTCCTTGATGTAGGAAGCTATTGGGGAATTTTGTACAAGGCAGTGAAATAACAGTTTTAATATTATTCTAAGTGTTGCGATAGGTATAGAAAGTCAGGCATAAAAGTTCAAGAAGAGTTAGAAGGCAATTTCAGTAAAATTTGCAGAGATGTTGGCGACAGTATGGCGAGAAACTGGCTCACTGTGGATTAGTGATACATGTGACAGTGGGTACTGAAGAAAGGCCAGGAGACAAAAAGCATTCCTAGCAGTAAGAAGACATTAATGCCACATAATGAGTAAAACACGGAACACTATAAAAGGCATGTTTTGTGAGGGAAGATGACGCATTTTGTCTGAAGTCAGAATATGAAGTTTAAGAATTGATCTACAGGAAATACTTGGTTTTATAGGTATAGGATTAAAACCAGAGCTTACAGCTTGGAATATTAGCTCTGGGGATACAATTGAGACCTTTGACTATCTTTTGGAGGTTCAATGTGTATTGAAATTTGGACAAAATTAAAAAATCATCCCTAAGAAATGTCTAAGTTTAAATATCAGGCTTATGAGATAGGACCAGGAAATCAGATTTAAAAAAAGAAGAATAGGGAAGAAAGAAAATCAGGGAAATTTTTGTCCTAAAGTTCCAAGGCAGTGTTTTATTATATATATATTTTTTATTTAGTGAATGAGCCCCATTGTAGTATAAAATACCAGACACCAGGAAGAATAGTCAAATTTAGGCACACCATTACAGATGGTTCTGTGTGTTCTAAGTATCGAGACATTATAAAGGCTAATTTCTAGTGGAGTGTTGGTACATCCAGCAGTTAAACTTGTTAAGTTTAACTTGTTAATGTGCTTGAACTGAAGAGAGTGGAAAGTGTGGGAATAGACACATAATTCCTTGACCTTAGGAAAGAAAAATTAGCAGAGGAGAGACAGGTGTATCTAGAATTTAGCATTAACTCAGGACATATTTCTGGTCATTCAAAACTAAGTTGTGGTTAATGTGTCACCAATAAAATATATTTATGAAGATACAGATAAAATCATGCTTATTTTCCTTTTAAATTCTATGGGATGGAAACTAAAGTCTTAAAGACAGCCATAACATATAGGAAAAAACAAAAGTTTGGAATCTGAAAATAGCAAACATTATTGAGCATGTGGTATATGGAACCCTTATATTTGTCGTTGGAAATGATAACAATGTAGCCATCCTGGAGCACGGTCAGGGACTTGCTCAAATAAGCAGTTTTCAACTGATCCAGTAATTCCGCTTCTAGATTCATATCCAAGGTCAGTGAAAGCTTATGTTTATTTTTTTTGTATTAATTTTATTTATTTATGTACATATATGAATGTACTGTCTGCATGCAAGTTTGTGCACCCGTGTCGTGCAATACCGTGGAGGTCAGAAGAGGGTGTCGGATTCCCCTGGAACTGGAGTTCTCCTGGAATTGGAGTTTCAGACGGTTCTCGGCCACCATGTGGGTACTGGGGATCGAACCCGGGTCCTCTGTAAGAGCGGTCAGCACTCTTAACCGCTAGGCCATCTCTCTAGCCCCGAAAGCATATGTTTTTACAGAAGTTTTTACCTGGATGTTGACAGTGACAGAATTTACAATCTATCCAAGGAGGAAACAAGTGGTCATTGATTGATGAGTGAATAAATACAATTTGTACTTCTATACAATGGGATTGTTATAGTTATTATCATTGTCATTGCTGTCCAGTTGTAAAATGTTATCTCATTGTGTTTTAATTTGTATTTCCTGGCTAATGATGCTGAGTTTTTTGTTTTTTTTTCAGATGCTTATTAGTTATGTCTTTCTTCTTTGGAGAAATATCTAGTCAGACTCTTTGCTCATTTCTTTAATTTCAATTTGGAATCTTTACATATTTGAGTTATACGAGTATTATATTTATAAATTCTCAATGCACAGACCTTATCACAGCTAGATCATTTGTAAAAATGTTTCTACTCTTCTGTACTAACATACATGCTTTTGTTTTCTTAGTGAGAGTGACAGGTGGCTCAGCGTTCATACACAAAGCCCAAGTCAATCCAGTTTAACACCACATTAACTCCTTTGTTTATTCATGATGTGCTATTAAAATCACATGCATACAAATAAGTTAAATTTACCAGCACTGGTCATTTGTTGGGCTTTGTCCTTTCCCAAAACTTCTCACCGTGGCTCTGTGGGTCATGTAGGGGTGTTTTATGTGAGCTCAGGGACAGGCCTCAAGTGACCTTTCCTTGGTCTTCCTTGTAAATTATATAGTGTTTGAACTCCAGTGGAAGGGGATGGAATTTATCATTGTCAGTGCTGCCAGCGTCCTCCATAAACCATGCCTTCCCTCTCCACATTGCTGCTTCATAATTTTTGTTACTATTTAGTTCAGAAAGCAGACTGCTTCACTTTCTCAATAAAATGGGTCAAAACTCAGGCTCAGCTGTCTCAGGTAGGACTACAACTAATACCTTCAGCAAGCTACTTAGGGTGATTTGAGAAAAATAACATCAAAGCTTTGTCATCTAAACCAGAGAGTACTGTAAGAAAATACAGTGTCTTCAAAACAGAAATGTTACAGACTCTACTTTTCAGTCTCTTCATCACATTTTGAGAAATAAGGTCTTTTGAGAGTTCATACAAGTGTGAATGTACTAGAGAAAGGGTCAGGTGTAAATTTAATCAAAAGAACAGTTTTGGTTTAGCTTGACACTAATTTGCTTCAGGAATTTATGCAGGTGGCTAACCCAGGTGTCTAAGTCTGTTCTGTAAAGTGGCAATAATATTTTTTTTTTAGTAAGCAGTGCTACATTTTATCATGACTAACTTAAAATCTGGGGATTTGGACAGTAAGATACTTGTTCTGAAACTTGGAGTAGCCTTTGCTATGTGTGTTATATTATGTACAGTACTTAGTCCAACCTCTGAAAGGGCATAAACTCCAATGGACACTAATATATTACATTATTGAGGTTTTTAAAAAAAATTTTTTTAAATTTTATCCATTTCTGTATGTGTATGAATACACTGTCTGCATGCAGGTCTGTGCACCCGTGTCGTGCAATGCCGCAGAGGTCAGAAGAGGGTGTCGGATTCCCCTGGAACTGGAGTTCTCCTGGAATTGGAGTTTCAGACGGCCCTTGCCACCATGTGGGTGCTGGGGATCGAACTCGGGTCCTCTGCAAGAGCGGTCGGTGCTCTTAACTGCTAGGCCATCTCTCCAGCCCACATTATTGAGGTTTATAAAGACTTAGTCTTCATACACGATATGCTGGATTCATCAAATTCATTTATAATACTTCTAAAATGAGTTGATATCATTCAATTCTAATGTAATTATTACCCACATATCAGGAATAGAAAACATATGAATAGACTGCAACCATCAATAAATATCTGTGATCTGCCTCCCAGGCTCTTATCCCTTACAAAATCTCCATATCTGCTTCCAATCTGATCTTTCTGAAGTATACATCTTGTCATTTCAGATTTTAATTGTACCCAACAATTGTGAATGGGCCAGTGGTTTCAGCCCTCCTCTACAGCACAGCAGCCTAAGCCTCTGAAATCTGTCTCTGTACAGTTTTTTCTACTTTTTTTGGTGTGTGGTAGGAGGCACCTCTGGCCAGCCACAACACTAACACACAAGCAACAGAAAACTGCTACTGAGGTATTTTTAAATTAGTATTATTTTTTAATGTGTATGAGTGCATTGCCTGCACATAGACAGGTGCACCTGTGTTGTGTATGCCCGTGAGGTCAACCATGAGGTCGAAAGAGGGCATAGGAAAATAGAGACATAAACTTCGAGCTATAGAAAGAATAAAATGCTTTTTTCAAATTACATCAAAACATACATCAACTTGCTATGTAATTTAGGAATGTAAACTTACATTTCTTTTTACCTGAATGTAAGTTTACTGTTAAACTGTGAATCCCTAAATGTGTTTTAGAATGTACCTATGGTTTATTTCCAGACTTTGTAAGTTTGGTATATGTGGAGTGTATATATGTACATTTGGAGTAATATAAAATTAAAGGGAACAACAGCAACAACAAAAAGACTTGTTCAGACCAAAATAAGAAACTTCTGCATCAAAAAAGTTAAAAAAAGACTGAGAAAAAGAAGCAAGGCAGGACTTATCATGTATGGCAGAATGCACGGGTTCTGGCAGGGGGGACATAAATACAAGAGAATGGACATACGATCCCCTCAGACTGGCATTACAGAAGGTTGTTGGCCACATTGTAGGTGCTGGGAATTGAACCCAAGTCCTCTGCAAGAGCAGGCAGTGCTCTTAACCACTGAGCATCACTCCAGCCCCTACTGAGGTATTTTAAACCTGATTTTTTGAATGTATGTTTTCCTCCATGGAATACCCTTTCTTTGTGCTTCATTGACAATTTCTTATATTTTAAGACTCAACTCAAGGCTTGTTTCCTCCTGGGTCTCTTCTGAGTAAAACATACTGACTTTGATGCCCTGCTTTTGTCTTCTCATCATGCCTTATATGCCTTGGTCTTCACACTTACCCAGTGTTGTTAAACTTGCCCATCAAGGCATTGTAGCCCTGTTACACTAAGAGTTTTCAGTCAGAGTCACTCTTCCTTGTTTCTTAGCTGCAACACTCTGCAGTGATTCAAAAATATATCACTGAGGGGCTGTAGAGATGGCCTAGCTGTTAAGAGCGCCGACCGCTCTTACAGAGGACCCGGGTTCGATCCCCAGCACCCACATGGCGGCCCGTCTGAAACTCCAATTCCAGGAGAACTCCAGTTCCAGGGGAATCCGACACCCTCTTCTGACCTCCGCGGCATTGCACGTCACGGGTGCACAAACTTGCATGCAGACAGTACATTCATACACATACAGAAATTAAAAAAAAATATATATATATATATATATATCACTGAGTTTTGATACTATCAACATAGGGTTAGTTTAAGCCTTTCAATTTTTTAGTTAGGAAAATGAGAGAATATCTGTCCATACTCCTGAGCAATGCTGAGGCAAACTGGCACTTACCTGTTTGATTTCTGAGCCATAGATATTTCTGTGTCTTTGTTTGACTTTTGTTTGCATGTCATTTGCATTTAAATGTTCAAGTAAATTGTCATTAATTCCTGGCATACAGGTGTTCATTTTCAATTATAAAATGTCATTCCAGAGTGATAGTTTACCTTGAAAGCATTTATGTTGTCTTCACTCTTCATTTCTTGATATCTTGATGGATATCTCTTGTTGCTTTCCCTAATTAGTCTAATTTATAAGTGATCCAAATGATCAAATCTGATAGTTCTTTGCAAGGCAGTCTGAAAGTGTTGCTGATGGTCACTTTGCAGTCTTTCTCTTTTTTTTGTTTCCTGTAGATGAATTTTCAGACAATGTGAAAACTACTTTCTCCATGAAACATTCTAGAAGCTGCCAGGGGCCTGTCCATAACTTGAAATCACATTAACACACGTTGAGTATCTTTACATAGGCCACTGATGTCATTCGCCTCTACTGGGAAGCTTTAATGAGGAAGACATTGGTTCTGGGTTTAATTCTTTTTTGTGTCATGTCTAAGATAAAAACAGTGGGTATTCAATTGACTGCAGAAAAATTTGAATTAGAAATTTATTTTCTAACTTTCGTGTATCTAAAATATGATTTATATAATATTCATATAGTATTTATATGTAAATATGTATACAAATACATACAACATACATATATTATATATAAACACAATATAAAATATAATATATTTAAAACAAACATATACTTACATAATAGCTATAGAGAAATATAATTTTAATAGCTATATAATAGTTATATATATGCATATGTAAAACACTTATTTAATAATAGTTAATTCCCACAAACTTAAACTTAAATTTAGATTCATCAAGGAAAATATCTGTGTTGTTTACATGTTCTAGTGAAGTTTACAATGGTAAGACTTTGAAAATGTCATAGGACTTTTGGATGATGAGATGAAAATTTGTTGACATTTGAGTCTGTATTCCCTTTGCAAAGTTTAGACTGCATCTTCCAAGCAAAGCCCCAGAGTATTCTTAAATATCAGAGCACTTTAATTATATATTGTTTATGTAAGAGTTGAATATTACAAAATAGACTAAACTGAATTCAAATCAATTGAAAACTGGATCACCAAAACTTTTCAAATAAGATCAGACATAAATACAATTTTCAAATGTTAGATTAGCTAACTAGGTGATAATAATTCTATCTAGAATGTTGTATCATTTGATATTTTAAAGGGCTTGTTTTGCTTTATTTTGTACATTTAGGTATAAATTTCCTTTTTTTCTGATATTATCAAGTGTAGCTTTAATTTAAATATGTCATTCTTGATATGCTCCTGTAATTCTTGAATGTACAGAATCCTGTCTCAAATCAGCTCTAACAGCAGTGTACAGTCACACATTGTTAAATGCATCATTTCATGATTTCTTTATACAAACATCATACAGTGAACTTACAAAAATTTAGATGATATAATCTGTTACATATTTAGGTTACATGAAAAACACACATGCACAAGAGCAAAAGGTATCATCATGGAACATGGTAAACATGAGTTGCATGAGACAACTGCCAGCATAACATATTTTGGAGATTATAAATTGGTAAACTAATGGAATAGTTTTGTTGCTTTATCAATTATTATACTTCATTTAGCATATATATTAAGCAACTCCAATTCTTTGATTAATTTTACTATTTGAGAATTTCATCCATGTATATATTGGATTCTGATTATTCTCTCCCTACCCTTCTCTTTGTATGCTATATATCTATACTGCTGGCAGTACAGTAGAATTGTTTACATAAACACCACCGAAAAATAAATAAATAAATAATAAATAAATAAATAAATAAATAAATAAATAAAATAAACCAAACTGCAGTACATTTGCTCTGTGGCTGTGGAAATACACTACGTGATAGGAATTTTAGCTCATTTCTAAAGTTTGGGAGCACAGTTTGCGGATACAGCATGATATCATATAAACTTATCACCATGTATCACTTTCTCTAAGACACTACTAGTTATATTACGTTATACAGTAGAGCCCCATAAAACAGAGATTTAGAGGAATTGTAGTAGACTCTGGGAAGACTCTAGGAAGTTTGAAATAACATGAGAAATAATATAAATAATGGAGAAAATGTAGATTCAACATGAAACTACTTTTCTAAAAATTCTCTTAAGAAGTTTAGCTACATCCTTGTTTCCGATTTTCCAGACTATTAATTGCTTATTAGAAAGAAAAACAATTTAGAAATCCAACCTGAAAGAGGAGTTCTATATGATTAATGATTTTATATTGTTTTAGAATTTCAGTTTTGATACAGTTTTACTTATACATACAGAATAATGTTCCACACGTAATTAAGAAATGTGCTTACAGAAGAACATGGATGTAACAAATAATTTCCTCTTATAGAAGGGCTACCACAAATGGTTCAAGTGAACCTAGCTCTTATTGCTTAGTCAGGGTTTTTGAAGGAAAGAACTATTTCAAAAGGACCCATATATTCAATGAGCAATATCTGGTAAATTCACTGTGAAGACAGAACTTTCTTTCTGTCTCATTTCTTTATTGATAATTTTGTTAAGAAAATGACAGGTGTGTTCTTCACTATATCGCAACTCTATTGATTCCTTGAAAAACAAGTTTAAGTCAATTATTTGGAGGATGTTCTGCTCAAATTTATTCCATTTTAAGAGTCCTAAAATCCACACCAGCATACCGACGAAGATCAAAAGATTTTATTGGAGAAGGTTTAGGTTTAGAGAGAAGAGAAGAAACGGGAAGAGAGGGAGCAGAGAAGGTTTAGAGGGGGAGGGGAGGGACGCTAACCAAGGGGACCAGAGCCAGAGCTCTGCGGGGCCCTGCATCCGAATAAGCTAGTATGCAGCAGCAGCAGCCCACAAGTGCATAAGCTTCTTATACAAAATCCAAGGGGAGGTAAGGAACAGGCTTGTTAACTTTTAAATTCATTGCAGTAAACAGAGTTTACTGCACTGGGCAGTTTCTAATTAGATTAGCTTTCCCACTGTTCATTAGAGGGAGAGGTCAGTCACTTTGGACACTGGGGAGTGGGCTTTCTGACCTTCTTTGGGCATTTCTTAGATTGGGGTAGCTGGTGCCTAGCGATTGGTTGCAGACCTCCAGCCATGCATTCCAGTGAATCAATTCCAACGTATGGATGGCTGCTGTAGCCAAAAATGGAGCTGCTTAAGGCAGCTCTCATTTTACACCATCAGACTTTAGAACTAAACATAGGACCCTACATACTTCTGCTTCTCATAATAAGTATTCTTTTCTTAAATTTTATTTATTTTTGTATGTGTATGAATGTACTGTCTGCATGTAGGTTTGTGCACCCGTGTCCTGCAATGCCGCGGAGGTCAGAAGAGGGTGTTGGATTCCCCTGGAACTGGAGTTCTCCTGGAATTGGAGTTTCAGACGGTTCTCGGCCGCCATGTGGGTGCTGGGGATCTAACCAGGGTCCTCTGCAAGAGCAATAGGCTCTCTTAACCCCTAGGCCATCTCTCCAGCCTCAATGAGTATTCTTAAGAGATAATTTTCTGGTAGAAAACAGAGTAATGATTCAGCATTTTAATTTTTTATTTTATGTGTATGAGTGTACTGTCTGCATGTAAGTAGATGCACCCATGTCGTGCAATGCTGCGGAAGTCAGAAAAGGGTGTCAGATTCCCCTGGAACTTGAGTTAAAGACGGTTCTTAGGTGCTGTGTGGGTGCTGTGAATCTGGGAATCGAACCCTGGTCCTCTGCAAGAGCAGTTGGTGCTCTTAACCACTGAGCCATCAATCCAGCCCCGGACTTTTTTTCTTTTTTTAAAGTGAATTTTTTTTTTCAAAATTTTTATAATGCATTTTGATCATATTTAGGTTTCCCTCCCTTATCTTCAACCCTTATCTGCATCCTTTCTGGATTGCTTCTGTTCTGCCATATATGTTAAGGCCCACTTAGCTAAATAGCTTTCCACAAATGTCACATCCATCTATTGGATTCTGGTTAAAATTTGCTGAAAGACAGTGATTTTAAATTAATTTTTAAGGTTAGCATACAAAGTATGCTAAGGCTTCCTTGTATTTTCATTCATTATGTGTCATTATACTTAGGTAGACTTTGTGGCCCCCCACCCCTTCTCTGGTTAGTTCCTAGATAATCTCTTTGCTTTCTTGTTACACAAATTCCATTATCTTTTCCATTCACCTGCCCTAAGATCTCCTCCACATTTATCATGACCCTCTCTCTAGTTTCATGATCTATATACACAAATACATAGCACATAGGCTCCACATGAGAGAAAGTATGTAGTATTTGTCTGAATCTGGCTTTGGCTCACTGTGCTTAACAGAATGATTTCCCAGAATGATTTCCAGTTTTATCCATTTTCCTAAAGACAGTAAAATTTGAAATAAATATGCTTTATCCAAACAAGGTTTAATTTTATAAGAAACAAAGAAACAAGACCAGGAAATGAAGAAGCTAAAGCAGATTATGTATGGAATTATAAGACTATCCTCTGTACCCTACTGCAAATCAGAACTTAGGTTACCACATAATTGGTAAGTCCTTCTCCTTAGACCTCCGACAGCCTCCAGCAACGGTGCGGAATGTTCAGTATCACATGAAACCAAAGCCCTGAGCTCCTTTACTTCAGCTTCCACTACAAAATAATGACCTGTGATGGGCTTTGTCTCTTCATTAATAAATCTTTGGTAGAGATTTCTGTTCAGAAAACTCATAGACACTTTTGGTTGGTGTATAATCTTATATTTGCTAACTATTGCCTTGCTGATTTCTTTAATAACACCATCAATCTGGCAATATGTTAAATGGGATTGCATGTATGCAGGAACACCATTGAACTCATCCTCAGTTATAAAAGGCATTTCTTTAACAATTCTTGGTTCCTTGGGGGGTTTCTTTACAGGTATAGGTTCCCAAACTTTGGTTTTTCAGGATCCAGATTGCATCCATTAAGCAGGCAAATGAGAGGGAATGTTTTCTTTGAGATGTTCCACATCTTTAAAATCTTCTTCAAAAAGATTTGCAGAGCTCCCTGAGTGAGTTGCTGGTTTGCTCTTGATCCTGAATTTCCAATTCAAATTTATTTAAAAGTTCTTTTACTAAAATGATCTCATCTCCTGTTTTACTTAATGTAGTCTTCAGGGCAGTTTCCTGGCCAAGATTTCTTAATGACAGAGTTTTCTTAATATTGCCAATCTTTTCATTAACATAGGAGCGTAATTGTTCTAGATCTGAGCCCATTCTTTAACCATTTGCTGAGCAAAGCATCGGGGTGCTTCAGGGCCCAGGGACACCTCCCTGCCCCCCAACTCTGACCTCCTGGCAAGGTTATACCAGTCTCCACTGGAACTGCCAAATTGGGGAAGCTGCTCCAAGAATGAAATTCTAATTGCCTCCTCCTGGCCCTAGCACTGCCTGTGGCCCAGGAGGTTTTCTTTCTTAACCCTTGAACTATCCTGTATCTTTTGACTGACTGGATTGTTGAGGCCATAGATTTTTTTAAAGTTATTATTGAAAACTGCGTTGTGGTTACTGTTTTATTTTAGTTTTGTTCTGTCTTGTTTCGTGTTTCTGTAATTATACCTTCATTTTTTTCTTCCTGTAGCTTCATGGGCGTGGTAATTCTTCATTCCTTTGTATTGCTTCAAGTATTCTCTGTGGGGATGGTTTGGTGGACATGAATTCTTTCTTTTTTCCTATTTGTATCATGGAAAGATATTTTTTTTTCTCCTTTGACTATGATAGTTTTGGTGGATAAAGTATGCTGGGTTGGCATCTATGATCAATTACTAGGAATACTTAGCTTCAGGTTCTTCTGGCTTTTGTAGTTTTCATTGAGAAGTATACTTTCTTTTTGGTCAGGTATGAAGAGTTAGTTGGTCTCTGCTTCAGGTTCTAAAGTTTGACTGTGCTATTGAAGGTGCAACATGGATTCAAGCAGGCTGGGGGGTAGCTTTCTAGAATTGTGAATGGGCCTAGTCCAGACACATGAAGATGGTGAGAATGTGGCAGGTTCTGTAGGGAAGAAGTCAAGCCTGGAGCAGCATGAATTGGGGCTAGCTTTGTAGCAGCATGATGGCAACCTAGTGGGCAGGATCTGACTAACTGACCAAGCTAGTTGGGAGCTCTCAGGCAGAATAAAGGGCCTAGTCCAGAAGCAGGATGATGGGGTGTGAGTGGGAGGGTTCCAGCTCTGCAGGGTATGTGTGTGCCTATCAGCAGTGCCTTTTATACTTTGAGAGAAACTATACTACTGGACTGAAAGCACTGTTTTCCTACTCTGTTAGCTTCAGTGGGAATAACAACCCACTGAAAGAGCTCTTTGCAAATTATGATGTCTAGGTAATGGGAGTGGTATATTATCACACCTAGGGGATGAGTATTTAATATTTATTTAACTATTATGTGTACCATTATTTTATTCAAATAGGGTTATAAATATATGAACCTATGAAAATGCTATTAGAACTTTTTTAATTGAATAATGATTATTGAGTATGTATCTGATATTTCTGTATGGTAACTCTTAAGTGTTTGAGGTAACTGTATATACTAAAATGTTTGGACTCCAGAACAGGAAGTCACATTTGTATCATAGCTGCTCCACTTGTGAGAACTTGGCTAAATTATGTCATTTTCCTGTACTTGTGCCTCTCTCTCTCTCTCTCTCTCTCTCTCTCTCTCTCTCTCTCTCTTGTCTTTTTCCTGTACTTGTGCCTCTCTCTCTCTCTCTCTCTCTCTCTCTCTCTCTCTCTCTCTCTCTCCTTCTCCCTCTCTCTCTATGTGTGTGTTTGTGTGTGTGTGTGTGTGAGTGTGTGTGTGTTTGTGTATGTGTGTGTATGTATGACACAGGGTTTCCCTGTAGCCCCAGCTGGCCTGGGAACTGGCTATGTACACCAGGCTGGTCACTGCCTCACAGAGATCCACCTTCCTCTGCTGTCCAATTCTGGGATTATAAAGGCATATGCCACCACACCTGGCATGAGCTTTGCCATCTCTTAAATCAAGATCATATATTGCTATGATTAAAATCTTAATGAATACATGTGGGGTGTTATCACTATCTGGCATTCATCAAGTATTCAGTAAGTACCAAGTATTGTGACTATGATTATATTACCTTACAGTCATAGAAATCATCTCACTACACTTTTATTCTCTGAAATATATCTGATTATTGTAGTTATATCAGTTTTAATCTTTTGATTTGACACAGTCAAACATGGAAATATTACTTAGAATCATTACCTTAATAATACAGTGGAGTCCAGTGTAATATCTAAATAAGCTTCTAGGAATTTATGAACAAAATTATCATTTTCATTGCACAGCATACTATTTGAAATCACAATCACTGTAATACAGCTACTATACATCATTAAAATATATCATTTTCAGATATTAAATGAGAAGCTGATTGCTGAGTTTTACCATTAATTATATTGGGCCAAGCTAAGCATATAAAATATCTAAATATGAAAAAATATTATTTTCATTTATTTGATTAAGTTTCCCTACAAAACAAAAACAAATTACAAAACTGTCATAAAACTTGTATAGAGTGTCCCAAGTCAACACATAATAGAAAAATGAGCAGGAAAATGGATGGGCCTGAATGAGGTGTCCCAGACCTAGAAAGACAAGCATCACATTATTTTCTCATAAGTGGATGCAGCTTTAAAACTTTAGATATGTGAATTTCAATTGAAAAGACCATAGCAGACTGGAAACTCATAAGGGACATGCCAGAGGCAAGGCTTCATGGGCGAGGAGCAAAATACATTGATATTAAGGGGGAAACATGAGTAATTCAGTAAGAAGGGTTAGATGGGGTGAGGGGGAGGCAGGGTAGAGGAGGCTGTATGGGGAGGGAAAATAACACTGAAGGCCTTTGGAAAAAGTCATATGGCTGCAGAGACTTCACCCTGCCATCTTAACTCACAGGCTCCCTTGAGTCACAGGGATCCTATCCCATCCCAGATCATCTTGACACAGTGAATCAGTTCCTGAAATCTCAGCTCTCAGCACATTCTGGTCTCCCAAGATCTCCCCTTAGACTTGGGCCTTGGAGTTCCATTCCTTGAGATTCCCTGCCATCTTAACTTTCAGGCTTCCCTGGTTAACAGGGATCCTATCCTATTAAGGATAGTCTTGGCAGAATGAGTCATTCTCCGCCAACTGAACTCAGCCTAAGTTAGTTCTACTGGGACACACACCCCCTGACATCTGCCCCCAAATCACATCAGAGTTTCAGATTGGATCTCCTTTCCTGGGATTCCTCAGGATGCCATCACCAGTTTACCCCAGACCTGTGAACTCTCACTTAACTTACCATCCAACCTACTCATATAGCATC
Source organism: Rhizomys pruinosus (assembly GCA_009823505.1). Taxonomy (NCBI): domain Eukaryota; kingdom Metazoa; phylum Chordata; class Mammalia; order Rodentia; family Spalacidae; genus Rhizomys; species Rhizomys pruinosus. The sequence continues at coordinate 2,315,108 of VZQC01007984.1, forward strand.
TCCATTTCAACCTGCAGGTCCAGGACCCTGTGCAGTCAATCCTGAAATCGCGGTTTAAAAGTTGCATCTGTCTCTGGCTGAAATGAGAACACTTCTTTCACCAAAATTGTATATAAAGATAAAATGGCCATTACATGATTAAGTTGGGGAAATAACAAACAAGAAGAAAATAAACATTAAACATGACTAGATCACTTACCCATAACAAGTCACACCATCACACAAGTCCACATGCCCAGGTCTCACTGGAAAAGCACAAACAACATTAATAATCAAAGCACTATGGGTAATCAGAAGTTAACACCATCATAAGTTTTTCTGAGAATGATAACTAAGTGGATACACAAGAGAGTGATTTCAAATTAGTAATTACATGTTCAAAGAGTTCAGAGATATGAATAAAAATCAGATAAAGATGGTGAAAAAAGCATACATCTAACTCAAATAACTAAGGCAAATCAAAACATGAAACCAGAATTCAATAAAGAGTTAGAATCTCTGAAGAAAACCCAGTGTGAAATAAATCTTGACATAAAAATTACCTCAGGAAAAAAAGCTTAGAGTAATCAGAAATAAAACAAATATACAAGTCATAGAAGAACACAGATTCAAGACCAGATTATTATACCTAGCAAAACTACCAGCTGTAATTGAAGAGGGGGAAAAAAAAACTTCTCATGATCAAAACAGATTTAGAGAATTTATGTTCACAAATCAGCTCTACATAGACTACTTGATGTAATACTTAAGTCAGAAGAGAACATGAAACACTCTCAAGAAGGCACAAAAATAAATTAATTAATTCAGAGCTGCCAATCAAAATTATCCAAGAGAACTATAACACCAACATAACAGGAATTGATAAGCATTGGTCAATCATAACACTCAATATTAATGGTTTCTACTCTCCAGTAAATAGACACAGACTGATTGGATTAGAAAAGTAGTCAGAAGACACAAGGAAGCTCACTTCATGCTCATTAAAGGAAAAATACACCCACAAGAAATTACATGTGCCTCACATAGAGGCATCTAATTCATTAAATAAGTTATTGTTGTAAAATCTCATATTGAATCTAACACAGTGAAGAGATTGATTTCAATACCTGTTGTTACTAATACATAATACACAGATCAGTCACACCAAAAGTAACACAGAAATTGGAGTTAAAAATACCATAAATGAAATGGGCTTTACAGACATGTACAGAACATCCTACACAAAGAATACACTTTCTTCTCAGCAACCCTTGGAACTTTTTCTGAAATTGATCAAATATCAGGACTGAAAGCAAGACTCCACAAGTTTGCAAAAATTGAAACATGATCTTGTATCCTATCTGACCACAAAATAATAAGGTTATATATCAGCAACAATAAAAATGGAAAAAGTATACAAACTCATGGAGGCTAAACAGCATATTACTGAATGAAAATTGGATCACAGGACAAATTAAAAAGGAAATAAGAAAATTCCTAGAACTGTATGAATGAAAATGAAAAAAAGAACATGACAAAACCTTTGGGACACAATGAAGGCAGTCCTAACATGAAAATTTATACTTTAGGTCTCTACACCAGACAATTAGAAACATATAATATAAGTAAATTAATAATGTACCTGAAAGCCCTGGAAAATCAAGAAGAAACAACACCTAAAATGACTAGATAGTAAGAGATAAATTAAAGGCTGAAATTAATGAAATATACACATAGAAAACCATACAAAAATAAATCAATAAAATGAAGAATTGGTTCTTTGAAAGGTTTATCAATATTGACAAAACTTTAGGCAAATTCACTGAGAGGCAGAGAGACAGAGAAAGAGAGAGGACCCGGGAGATCACCCAAGAACACCTGAAGCACAGGTAGAAGCTGGGTGCTTCAGCAAGGCGGATTGTTGTTTGATTTAATCTAGTTGTCTTTGGCTTGATTGGCTTTTGTGGCTGTGGGGGTGGAGTTATCCTCTCAGCTGGTATAAAAGGTGGGTTTGTGTGAGTTTTGAGATCAGAGATCTCCCAAGACCACCTGAAGCACAGGTAGGAGATAGGTGCTTCAGCAAAGCAGATTGTTGTTTGATTTAATTTAGTTGTCTTTGGCTTGATTGACTTTTGTGGCTGTGGGGGCGGAGTTATCCTCCCAGCTGGTACAAAAGGTGGGTTTGTATGAGTCTTGAGATTGGAGATCTCCCAAGACCACCTGAAGCACAGGTACCAGGGTGGGGGCTAAAGAGCACCCCCCCATCAACTGGGTTTACCAAAGGAATGAGTGTCCTAGTGGATTCTTTGGAGAACAGAAAGGGAAAAGTGACTTGGACTTCCAATAGAAAGCCTAAAGCTTAGACAAATCAACACTCCATAAGCAAGGAGTAAAGAAAAAAAAAAAAAAACCAAAAAAAGAAAAACAAAAACAAAAACCAAATCAGTCAAACAAACAAGGAAGGCATCTGAAGGAGGCAAGCAAAGCAAGTCTTCAACACAGTGAAGAGGCATTTGGGACTCACATTGGAATACAGGCAAGGAGAAGCCCATATGTCAGGAAAGTGAAGGAGAGACAACATGGGAAAGGTACAGGATAATCCCATACCAAGCTCTACCAACCCTGTCGAAGATTCCTACAATGGGATCCCCCTGGGGATGGCCCAGGACACAGATATCAGAAGTACAATTGTGAACATACATAAAGAAGTGCAAGATTATAAAGAGCAAATCAAAGAATTAAGAAAAGAGAATGAAGAACTCAAGAAGGACCTAGAGAGAGAGAGAATGACAAACTCCTGAAGGAAGTGGAAACACTGAAAAGATCCCATGTTGAAAAAGATAAGGAAACCAGCCAGTGAAGCAAAGAGCTACAGGAAGAGATTGAGAAGCTCCAAAAGGAAGTAGAAATACTAAAGAAATCAGAAGAGGAAATGAAAAAGGAAATCAAACATTCATCCAATCAAGAAGAGAGAAATGGAAAAAGCCTCAGAGGCAGAATAGAGGAAGCAGAGCAAAGAATTTCAGACCTGGAAGATAACACAGAACAACTAAAAACCTCAAGTAAAGATTATGAAAATTTTAAAAATACACAAAAGTGGAACAACCAGGAACTGTGGGTCAATATGAAAAGATCAAACCTCCACATCATAGGAATAAAGGACTGAGAAGAATCCCAAGAAATGGTATTGATCAGATCTTCAACAGAATAATAGATGAAAATTTCCACAAACTAAAAAAAGACAAACCAATACAAATACAAGAAGCACATAGAACTCCAAACAGACAAGAACAGAAAAGAAACTCTCCATGCCACATCAGAGTTAAAATGCTAGACACCCAAAATAAAGACAAAATCCTTAAAGCCACACGAGAAAAACAAGTGACCTATAAGGGGAAATCTATCAGAATTACAACTGACTTCTCAGTGCAAACTATGAAAGCAAGAAGAACGTGGAGCAAAGCATTCCCAGTGTTAAAAGACAATAGATGCCAACCCGGGTTACTATACCCAGCAAAAATGTTGATTATACTTGAAGGAGAGAGAAAAATCTTCCATGACATAAACAAGATGAAAGAATACATGTCTGGAAAACCAACCCTTCAGAGAATACTTGAAACAATTCAAAGGACAGAAGAAAGGAGCAACCATTCCCCAGGCACTTAGAAAGAGAAATCAATAAAAGCATAACTGCAGAAGTAGAAACCTAAACCAAAACCACAAATGACTAATAAGGCAAAAGGAAGCAATACAAATCTATCAGTCATAACCTTAAATATTAATGGACTAAATTTCCTAATCAAAAGACATAGACTGGGAGATTGAAATAGGAAACAGAACCCATCGATATGCTGTCTACAAGAAACACATTTTACCTTCAAGGACAGGCACCACCTTAAAGTGAAAGGATGGAAAAAAATATTCCAAGCAAATGGTACCAAAAAGAAAGCAGGTGTTGCTATTTTAATATCAGACAAAATAGACTTCAAAGTAAAAGAAATCAGAAGAGACAAAGAAGGCTATTACATTTTTATCAAAGGAAAAATTCACCAAGAAGATTTCACAATTATGAATATATATGCCCAAAACTCTGATGCACCAAACTTTATAAAGACAATTCTCCAGGACCACAAGTCACAGACTAACCCCAGTACACTCACAGAAGCAGAATTCAATACCCCACTGAGCCCTTTGGACAGGTCAACAGGACAAAAAATAAACAGACATCTGAACTGAAGGAAATGATACAACAAATGGACCTCACAGACATCCACCAGATATTCTACCCTAATACCAGAGAATACACTTTCTACTCAGCACCCCATGGAACATTCTCCAAAATAGACCACATACTGGGACACAGAAGAAACCTCCACAAATACAAAAAGATTGGAATAATTTCATGTGTTCTATCAGACCACAGTGCAATAAAGCTCAACTTCAACACCAGGATAAGCCTTACTACCTACAAGAACACATGGAGACTAAACAACACACTTTTGAATAATGAATGGGTCAAGGAAGAGATAAAGAAATAAAAGCATTCCTGGAACCGAATGACAATGACACTACAACACAATAAAACCTATGGGATACCTTAAAAGCAGTCCTAAGAGGTAAGTTTATAACCCTGGGTGCCTACATTAGAAAAACAGAGAGAGCACAAGTAAATGATCTAACACTGCAGCTAAAAGCATTCAAGAGGCAACGACAGATGAACCCTAAATGCAACAGACAGGAAGAAATAACAAAAATCAGAGCAGAAATCAATGAAATAGAAAGAAAGAAAACAAAAAAATATCAGTGAATCCAAAAGTTGGTTCTTTGAAAGGATAAACAAGATAGACAGACCTCTAGCCCAGTTAACCAAAAGAAAGAAGGAACAACTCCAAATCAATAGGAACCTGGGTGAAAGGGGAAATATCACAACACACAATGAAGAGATCCAGAAAATTATATGGGAATATTTCAAAAACCTATACTCTACCAAGTTTGAAAACCTAGAAGAAATGGATGAATATCTGAAGTCCTGGGAACCACCAAAGCTCAACCAAAAAGAGATCGACAGCTTAAACAGACCCATAATATATGAAGAAATTGAAGATGTAATAAGAAACCTCCCAACTAAAAAAAAGCCCAGGCCCAGATGGTTTCATGGCAGAATTCTATAAAACATTTCAAAAAGACCTACAACCATAATTACTGAAATTGCTCAGAAGGATACAAACAGAGGGAATTCTCCCAAATTCCTTCTATGAAGCCAGCATCACTCTATTACCAAAACCAGGAAAAGATAAAATCAAAAAGGAGAACTATAAACCCATCTCCCTAATAAACACAGATGCCAAAATTCTAAACAGGTTACTAGCAAATCACATACAGACTCACATCAAGAAGATCATCCATTATGACCAAGTTGGATTCACACCAGAGATGCAGAGATGGTTCAACATTCAAAAATCAATCAACTTCATCAAGCATATAAAGGGGCTGAAAGACAAAAACCACACCATAATCTCAATTGATGCTGAAAAAGTCTTTGACAAAATCCAGCATCCCTTCATGCTTAAAGTCCTACAGGGAATTGGATTGGAGGGATCAATTCTCAATGTAATCAAAGCCACATATAGGAAACCCACAGCCAATATCATCCTAAATGGGGAAATGACAGAAACATTCCCTTTAAAGGTAGGAACTCTGCAAGACTGACCCCTGTCACCACTCCTCTTCAATATAGTGCTTGAAACACTTGCTAGGGCAATAAGGCAAGAAAAGGAAATTAAAGGAGTACTAACTGGAAAAGAGGAAGTCAAGCTATCCCTATTTGCTGATGATATGATAGTTTACTTAAGGGATGCTAAAAACTCCATCAGAAAACTCCTAGAAACGATTAACAGCTTCAGCAAAGTGGCAGGATAAAAAATTAACCTAAAAAAATAAGTAGCATTTCTTTACACCAACAATAAGCAACTGGAGAAGGAATTCAAGGAGACCTTCCCACTCACAATAGCCTCAAAAACAATAAAATACCTAGGAGCAGGGGCTGGAGAGATTGCCTACCAGTTAAGAGCGCTGACTGCTCTTACAGAGGGCTCAGGTTCGATCCCCAGCACCCACATGGCAGCCAACAACCGTCTGAAACTCCAATTCCAGGAGAACTCCAGTTCCAGGGGAGTCCAACACCCTCTTCTGACCTCTATGGCATTGCACGACATGGATGTACAAACTTGCATGCAGACAGTACATTCATACACATACAGAAATAAATAAAAATTTAAAAAAATTAAAATAAACCTAGGAACAAACCTAACCAAAGACACCAAAGAACTCTACAACAAAAATTTTAAACCCTTAAAGAGAGAAATTGAAGAAGACATCAGAAGATGGAAAAACCTCCCATGCTCATGGATTGGGAAAATTAATATAATAAAAATGTCCATTTTACCCAAACACTTATATAGATTTAATGCAATCCCAATTAAAATCCCCAAGAGTTTCTTCACAGGCTTGGAAAAAAAAGTCCTTAATTTCATTTGGAACAACAAAAGACCCCAAATAGCCAAAATAACCCTGAGTGAAAGGAGCTACACAGGGGGGATCTCTATACCAGACTTCAAACTATACTACAGGGCTATAGTTATACAAACAGCCTGGTACTGGCACAAAAACAGACCTGTTGACCAATGGAACAAAACTGAAGATCCAAACTTGAGCACATACAGTTTCAGCCATCTCATATTTGACAAGGGGGCCAAGAAGTCACAATGGAGGAAAGACAGCATCTTCAGCAAGTGGTGTTGGCAAAACTGGATCACCACTTGTAGAAGAATGAAATTAAATCCCTACCTCTTGCCCTGTACAAAAGTCAACTCCAGATGGATTAAAGACTTCAACATGAAACTCCAAACTCTGAAGGTGATAAAAGAAAAAGTTGGCAGCAGACTACAAGACATAGGCATAGGAAAGGACTTCCTGAATCAGACAGCAGGTGTGCAAGAATTAAGGCCAACAATTGACAAATGGGGCCTCATTAAACTCAAAAGCTTCTGTACATCAAAAGAAACAATCAAGGAAGTGAAGAGACATCCCACAGAGTGGGAGGAAACCTTCACCATAGAAACATCTGAGAAAGCATTGATTTCCAGAATATATAAACTACTCAAAAAACAAAGAAAAAAGAAAACAAATGACCCACTCAATAGATGGAGCAAAGAACTGAACAGAGACTTCACAAGTGAGGAATTAGAGATGTCTGAGAAACACCTCAAGAAGTGTTCAACATCACTAATCATTAAGGAAATGCAAATCAAAACCACTTTAAGATATCATCTTACTCCAATAAGACTGGCTAGGATCAAGAAAACAAATGATACCAAGTGCTGGAGAGGTTGTGGGGAAAGGGGAACACTCATCCACTGCTGGTGGGAATGTAAACTCGTACAGCCACTATGGAAAGCAGTGTGGAGAACCCTTGGAAGACTTGGAATGAACTTGCCACCCGACCCAGCCATACCACTCCTGGGCAGTTTTACCCAAGACTCATCCCCACAGCAGAGATACATGCACAGCCATGTTTATTTCAACTCTCTTCACAGATGCAAGAGCTGGTACCAACCCATATGCCCTCACTGATGAGTGGATATAGAAAATGTGGTACATCTACACAATGGAGTTCTATGCAGCAGTAAGAAAAAGAAGACATATGAGCTTTGCAGGAAATGGCTGGAGCTAGAAGATATCATGCTGAGTGAAGTAACACAGTCCCAGAAAGATAAACGATGAATGGTATCCCTCATCTGTGGATGCTGGTGCCAATTACCTAGTTGTAAGTATTTCTTGTGCAGGGCCCCTTGAGCTTTTGTACAGTAGTTGGGAGTGATGCATATTGGAAACAAGAACAACAACAAAGTCAACAACAGAAAAGACTGCATCAAAGAACTGACTGAAACGGCAAACTTCTGCTCAAAACAGTCACCTTCTACATGGAGAATTTTGAGAAAGACCGAGAAAGAGATGAAAAGCATGTTTGGTGTGCTTCATTAGTAGGATCGAAAGGCTATATATTTGTCCCAGTTTGTCTTCCATTGCTGTGACAAAACACTCTGACTGACACCAACTTGGGGAGGAAAGGGTTTATTCAGCTTACATCTCCTGGGTCACAGTTCATCATATAGGGAGCCCAAGGTAGGAACTCAGGGCAGGAACCTGGAGGCAGGGGCAGTGAAGCACAGGCCATGGAGGAGTGCTGGTTACTGGCTTGCTCCTGGCTTGCTCTCTGGCTCATGCCCAGCCTGCCTTCTTATACTGTCACTGCTCAACAATCAAGACAATACACCACAGATGTGGCCACAGGCCAATCCAATGGAGCCAATTCCCCAACCGAGGCTCCTCAAACCCAGGTGTGTCAAGTTGACACCAAAGCGATCCAGCACCGTGACCCCTTGTCAATTGACACACAAAAACATCACTATTAAATACCACCTTTCCAGTTCTTATCCCCAAAGTATGATGCGAAACTAATCACAACCTAAGACAGTACATCCTTAAAAGCCCCACAGTCCTTAAAATGTCCAAACACTTAAAAGTCCAGTCTATTAAAAGTCTCCTAACTGTGGGCTGCTGCAAAACCAAAAACAAGTACTGTCTTATTTCAAAGGAAGAATCAGGCACTCTCAAAGAAAACCTAAGTCCAGCAAGTAGCTCAAGGCTGGACCCTGGATCCACTCACGATCTTCTGGGTTCCAAAGCTTCGGCAGCTCCCCCTCTCCGACTCTGCTGTCCGTGGCACACTCATCTCGCAGGCCCAGGCCGACTCCATTCCACACCTACCGCTGCTTTGGTGGTCGTCCAGGGTACACGGCATCTCCAAAAAGCTGGGGTCGCTACTGAAACTGAGGCAGCACCTTCACCATATGGTCTCTTCTGACCTCTCCTGGTGCAAGCCTCAGCTTCTCTCCATGAACCCTGCAATCCTGGGGTCTTCACAATACAACCGAGGTGCAATTCCACCAATGGTCTTTTCCTGACCTCTCACAGTGCCAAGCCTCGGCTGCTCTCTGTGACCCCCTCAATTTCAACACCAGAACCAATATAGGAGACTCTTACACTTACCAAGTCCGGCTTCTGGCTCGAGATGGAGGCTCAGCCCTTTCTGGGTCACAGCTTCTGTGTGCTGGACCTTGAAGATATTCTTCCAGAAGATTTCACCTCAGTGATGCGGGTCTCTTGTTTACTAATGCTGATTTTTCAGCCCAGCTAACCAGCATCAATGCCCCCAGTACCACAAAAATTTCACTTCAGGTTCTGGTCTCTTGTTACAGCTGATCTTCAAGCCCCAAGCTGACCATGAACCCACAGATTAAACAGTCTGATGATCTCTGCTTCCCCTTTGAAACTTCACAAGCCAGCCTCCATCTTCTACAACTCCCTTCAGCAAAACTTCCAAGCTCCACAGCAATGATCTTTAGGCATTCAATGATCTTCTCAGCCCAAAGTTCAAAGCGCTCCACAAATCCTTCCACACACACACCAGGTCAGGTCTGTAACCACCAGCAATACCCCACTCCTCTGGTACCAATTCTGTCCCAGTTTGTCTTCCATTGCTTGACAAACACTGTGACCAACCAAACTTGGGGAGGAAAGGGTTTATTCAGTTACATCTCCTGGGTCACAGTTCATCATTAAGGGAGGGGCCCAAGGTAGGAACTCAGGGCAGGAACCGGAGGCAGGGGCTGAAGCACAGGCCATGGAGGAGTGTGGTACTGGCTTGCTCCTGGCTTGCTCTCTGGCTCATGCCCAGCCTGCCCTTCTCTATACGTCACTTGCTCAACAATTCAAGACAATACCACCACAGATGTGGGCCCAGGCCAATTCAATGGAGCCAATTCCCCAACCGAGGCTCCTCAACCCAGGTGTGTCAAGTGACACCAAAGCTATCCAGCCCACAATATTATACTTTTTAATACCTAATATCTAGATTCATTGGGCTTATTAGTAGGATCGAAAGGTTATGCCTGGAAAGCTAGCAGCCCATGAAAGAAACGCCAGAACCGACTAGAGACAAGACATCAGCTCCAGGGAGAAGTAGATTGTTTTTGCTACTCATCCACCTGTGCCCCCTTTCTAAGCCTAGGGAACAATCTGTGGAAGAGGGGCATGGTAGAATGTAAGGGCATTCGATTGGGGTTAAGGGTGAAACTACAGCAATATCGACTGGACACCTCATTGATCAACTTGATTGAACATACAAGCCCCCCTGGTGGATGGTGGACCCATGAGCTGTGTGGGTTTGGGCACAACTGCTTGCAAATTGTTTTACATGAAGGATGCTTGTGTACTCACAAATTAATCCTTATGTTAAAAAAATGAAAAAACAAAACAAAAAGAGAAAAGATGCAGAAAACTTACGACGCAGAATGCATGATCTGGGATGGGTAGGGGTGGGGGGGGGAAGGGAAGGGGATATACGCCTGACTGAACTGATGGAAATGTTGTATGAAATACCCCAAGCATCAAATAAAAAAAAAAAAAAAAAAGAAAAGCATGTTTGGCAGAATGCATGAGCTCTGGTTGGGTGGGGGGATAGGGTGGTGGACACGGATGGGTCTAGATTTGATTAGTAACATAATCTTGTAATCTCTCTCTCTGTCTATATCTATATCTATCTATCTATCTATCTATCTATCTATCTATCTATCTATCTATCTATGGAGAGAGAGAGAGAGGACCTAAGTAAACAAAGTCATAGATAACATTAAAACAGACCCAATGGGGGCTGGAGAGATAGCCTAGCGGTTAAAAGCACTGACTGCTCTTTCAGAGGCCCCGGGTTCGATCCCCAGCACCCAAATGGCAGCTGACAACCATCTGTAACTCCAATTCCAGGAGAACTCCAGTTCCAGGGGAGTCTGAGACCCTCTTCTTACCTCTGCGGCATTGCATGACATGGGTGCACAAACCTACATGCAGACAGTACATTCATACACATACAAAAATAAATAAAATTTAAAAAAACAAAAACATAAAACAGACCCAATGGAAATTCAGAAAAGCATAAGGATATACTTAAAATATTCCACTAAAGTAGAAAATTGAAAGAAAAGAAAATTTTTTTTTTTTTAGTCTTTTTGAGATAGTTTCTCCTTGTAGCCCCAGCTGTCCTGGAACTCACTCTGTAAGAAATGGATGTTTTGAAACATGTACAGCCTACAAAATTAAATCAAAATGACATAAATAATCTAACCAGACCCATAACAACCATTGAATAATTAAAAATATCCCAACTGAAAAGAGCCCAAGACCAGACTGAATCAGTGCAGAGTTGTGTCAAATTTCCAAAGAACTAATACCAATTCTCTTCAAATTCTTCCATAATAAAGGAACATTCCCGAATTCCTTCTATAAACCAATATTACTCTTATACAAAAATCAGGCAAAGAACCCACCAAAGTAACAACAAAATTATGTACCAGTTTCTCTGATGAATGTAGACACAAATATTCTCAATAAAATACAAACCAAATACAAGAACACATACAAATATTGTATATGAATGATCCAGTTGGCTTCTTCCCATAGATGTATGGTTGGTTCAAATACATAAATCAATAAATGTAATATTCCACATAAAGAGACTCAAGGACAGAAACCACGTGATTATCTTAGAAGATGTAAAAATAGGCCTTTGCCTTTGAGAAAATCTGGCATCCATTCATGATAAAAATCATAGAGGTGCCTGGCAAACAGTAGAGGCATTTCCTCATAATAAAATCAATATATCAAAAGTTCAACATGTACTTGAAGAATTTTTTTTTATTTATGGGGCTGGAAAGATGGCTTAGCAGTTAAGAGCACCAACTTCTCTTATAGAGCACGTAAGTTCAAATCTCAGCACAAACATGGTGGCTAACAACTATCTGGGACTCCAGTTCCAGGGTATCCACCACCCTCTTCTGACTCAGTGGGCATTGCATGTGGGTGGACATGCATATAAGTATATAGACTGCAAGTGTATAAGTGTACCCGTTAGGTGCAATGTCTGTGGAGGTCAGAAGAGAAGTCGGATTGCCTGTAACTGGGGTTACAGACAATTCTTAGCTACCATGTGTGTGCTGAGATTCAAACCTGGGTTCTTTGCAAGAGCAGCTGCCAGTGCTTTTAACTGCTAAGCCATGTACCTGAACCCCTGTACCTGAAGTCTTATTTAGATCAGTAAGGTATAGGAAGGAGATAAAAGGGTACAGACTGGAAAGGAAGAAGTCAATATATCTTTATTTGTAGATGATATGATTCTATACATAAAGGATCCTACCCACCCCACCAGAAAATTTCTAGAGAAGAAAAATACATTCAACAAAATAGGATATAAAATTAACACCCACCAAATCAGTAACCTTCATATACACCAATAACAAATATACTGAGAAAGAAATCTGGGAAATGGTCCCATTTATGATAGCCTCAAATCCACAAAATACCTTGAATACATCTAATAAACTAAGTGAAAGACTTACTTTACAATGAACTTTAAGACCTTGAAGAAGATACCAATGATGGAAAGACCTCTTATGCTAATGGATAAATAGGACCAATATCGTGGAGATGACCATACTACCAAAAGAAACCTACAAATTTAGTGCAGTACCCATTACAATTCCAGCACATTTCTTCACAGAATTTGAAAAAGAGTTCTTAAATTTCATATAGAATCACAAAAATCCAGGATATCTAATATAATCCCTAACAATAAAAGAACTGTTGGAGGCATTACGAGCTCTGTTCTCAAATGATACTACAGAGCTATAGTAATAACAGTTTGTTAGAGGCATCAAAAGAGACAAATTCTTTGTTCAGTAGAATAGAGATGAGGACCCAGTTTCAAATCCATACACTTAAACCACCTGAGTTTTGACAAATGAGTACAAAATACACACTGAAATAAAAAGGCAGCTTTAGCTGGGCGTGGTGGCACACGCTTTTAATCCTAGCACTTGGGAGGCAGAGGCAGGCAGATCATTGTGAGTTCAAGGCCAGCCTGGTCTACAGAGTTAGTTCCAGGACAGCTGGGGCTACAGGGAGACCCTGTCTCAAAAAGACCCCTCCCCCCCAAAAAGGCAGTTTTTTCAGCAAATGGTGCTGGTCAAACTGGTTAAACGCATGTAGAAGAATGAAACTAGATTTCCAAAAGGATCAAAGGCCTCAATTTAAGAAGAAAAGATATCATGACTCAGGGGGAAGAGAATGTAGGCAATGTAGTGGAACTTACAGGCACAAGAAAGGCCTTTCTGTGTAAAACTTCTGAAGCATAAGCATTATGTCCAATAATTGACAAATTGCAGCACGTGGGACTAAAAAGCTTCTGTACAATGAAGAAAAAAACCTTTACCAGCTATACTTCTGGCAAAGGGTTGGTGTCTAGGATATTCGAAGAACTAAAATTCTCAACATCAAAAAAGGGAGCTGAACAAGGAGTTCCATAAAGATGGAACACAAAAGGTTGAGAACTGCATTAAAAAATGTTCAACATCATTATTCATCGGGGAAATGCAGAATAGAACCACTTTGAGATTTCATCTTACACTCTCAGAATGCAAAGATCTACAAAACAAAAGACGAAAAACGCTGGTTAGGATGTAAGACAGGGAAACACTTATTTACTTCTGGCTGGAGTACAAACTTCTGCAGCCTCTCTTGAAATCAGTGTGGAGATCCGTCAAAAATCTTGAAATTGATCTACCACACAATACAGCTGTACCACTCTTGGGCATATACACAATAGAATTTATTTCATTTATTTATTTATTTTTAATTTTATTTATTTATTTATGTGTACGAATGTACTGTCTGCATGTAGGTCTGCGCACCCATGTCGTGCAATGCTGCGGAGGTCAGAAGAGGGCGTCAGATTCCCCTGGAACTGGAGTTCTCCTGGAATTGGAGTTACAGACGGTTCTCAGCCGCCATGTGGGTGCTGGGGATCGAACCCGGGTCCTCTGCAAGAGCGGTCGGTGCTCTTAACCGCTAGGCCATCTCTCCAGCCCTCACACAATAGAATTTATACTTTGCTACAGTGAAACCTGTTCATCCATGTTCATTTCTGCCCTTGTCTGAAGTGGTAGACATGGAACCAACCTATATGTTTATCACCTGATTGAATTGATAGCAAAAGTGTGGTCTATAAACACAATAAAGTATTAGCCAGTATTTAAAAAGTCCAAAATTATGAAATTCCCAGGTAAATAGATAAAACTGTAAACAATAATCCTGAGAGAGGTAATCCAGAGTCAGTAAGGCAAATCTCATATGTTCTCTTTCCTAGCTCGATTCTAGCTTTGAAATCTCAGATATACATGTTACAATTTGAAAATTCAGAGATGTCAAGCAACCAGTAAATAACCGTGGGTGGGTTGAGGGGGGAAATGGGGAACGGAAGGGCAGGACAGAGGAGGGAATATAGGGAGTGATAAGGAACACTAAAGGCCTTTAGAAAACTGTATGAAAAACTACTACTATAAAAGCTTCTAAAATAGATACATATATATTATAAGAACATATTGAAAGGAATAATCCTAAAACAAGATTACATTGCTTTTCTAGGCATCATTGGCTAAAAAAAACCTCTCAATGCCAAAAATAGACTCTGTCTCTAGAAGCTATTGACCACAGGCCCCATAGACCTTCAAAATATACTTCCCATTAGCCCTGCGTCTTGTTACCCACAAGAATTGGATGTTAAGACCATATTATTGAAGTCATTGCATACAAGAGCTTTGGAACAAAGAAGAGAAATCAAACTGGTACTGAATTCAGAGCCTCATCTTTAATGTCCAACATTCATGGAAGGTGCTATGTAAGCTACCAGTAGGACGAAGCAAAGTGGGGGATCCTTGAACTACAAAAAGAACTGGCCTGTCGAGATATATATGCCAGTGTAATAGAGGAGAACTATTGGAATAACCAATCCACTCTTTAATTGGATTTAAGTTCTGCTTCCTAGGATGGAGCCCATAACTGACAGGTTAGGTCACAGAACATAAGGGAGAACTTAACACTACTAGACTTTTACTGAATAAATACTGTTTTAAACTAACTTTTAATGACTTATTTTTATAACCATAGATTAATTCATCTTTCAATGCTCATCAGAGGCATCTACTTCTGTAATAGATGGTGATTAACACAGAAGTCCATAACTGGCTTATATGCAGAGAATAAGAGGCTTCAGAGTGCTTAGTCCTGAACAAGACATATATAACAAATTTCTGCTCTTAAGGCTCAGGGGATCTTTGCATAAGAGAGGACAGCAAGATTGTAAGAGCCAGTGGTGGTGGATCACCACGAATAAACAATTGTCCAGACTGTTTGCCAGTTACTCATATGAACTCAGAGAAATGCTGACAACATGTGCAAGACCCATGAAAGCTCAAAACAGAAAAAAAAATCCAGGAATAGATTCAAGAAAGTGGGTAAGATGCTCCAACCCCACCTCAGGAAATGGAGGCAACAAATGGCTGCTGGGAATGGCAAAGACAGACTTTTCCAAGCATGGGACTCCTGATAGGTTAGCCAGACACCAAAGGATGTCCCCACACTGAAGAACATTAGGAGACACAGATCAGAATCTCTCAGTATATATCTACATTAAAAAAAAATATATATATATATATAATTAAGAATGACAATAAATGAAGGGGAAGTAGTGGTAGGGTAGGGGACCTAATACCATCAAATTGTATTGTATGAAAACGGTGGGGCTGGACAGATGACCCAGTGGTTAAGAGCACTGGCTACTCATGCAGAGGACCTGGGTTTGGTTCCTAACAACCACATTTCAACTAATACCTGTACTTTCAATTCCAGTTCCAGTGTATTCAATGCCCTCTTCTGACCTCCATCACACACCTTGGATGCCTTATACACATGCAAGCAATTCAATTATACTCATAAAATAAAAATAATAAATTAGCTGGGTGTGGTGGCCTTTAATACCAGTACTCAGGAGGCAGAGGCAGAGGCAGGCAAATTTCTGTGAGTTCAAGGCCAGCCTGGTCTACATAGATGTTCAAGGACAGCACGGGCTACAGGGAGATCCTGTCTCAAAAAGACCCCGCCCCACAAATAAATAAAATAAAAAACAAAGAAAATTTAAAAATTCAATAAAAATGCTAAAAATGAGTCACATGGAAACATACTATTAAAGAAACTTCTTAATATATATACATATATATACACTTACACATAATATTTTATTTTTTATTTATTTATTTATAAATATAATTTTAGTTAGAGCTACCCAATAACTAGGGGGACAATGCCACTATGAGACAATGACAGATCATTAAATTTAAAGCCCCGTGCCAGAAATGGATTTGCTCTTTAGAGTTGTTGGTCAGCAGAGTCTCATAAACCTCCTAACGTAACTGATTATTTAATTTTTTCTTGGTTAAAACTTAACAGTAAAATGCAGTTACTGAAAACACCACTTGCTTTAGTTGGGGCATAAAGAAAGCAAGCTTGTACTGATCTGAAAGTTTCATGACTCTTGGCTAGCTATCATAATGCTGGAGGGTGCTATGAAAACAAGAGATGAAAAGAGTAACTCTCGATCTTACTCAGCTGTGAACCCTGCAAGGTACAATCTAGATGGGGCTGGCAAGACACTCCCACTGGTGCAATAATGGCACAAATGTTATGGAAGTAGGCAAATATTTTTTTATTGAATTTAAGGCCACTCCCATAAGAAATAAACCATACCTGTCACTGCAATCAGGGTCAATAACTTGTGGGTAGATAGATCTTCAGGCGAGAATCTATTGTTCTGCTAAATGGACATGTTAAATGTTAATCTCTTAATGTTAATGTTAAAATGATTCCTAATGACTTGTCATACTCATAGATTAGTGCATCTCTCATTCTTCATCAAAGAAGCTTCTTAGAGTTGATGGTGATTATCAGAGAGATCCACAACTGATCAACTTGAAGATTGCTCAACCCTAAATGAAACATCTATATCACATCCGTCCACCCAAGGTTTATGGAACACTGTGGGAGAGGGAGTAGAAAATTTTACATGGTGAATGACTACAGTGAAACATGTTGTCTGGTCACAACACAGCTGTTGCTCATGTGATAGCATGCACAGGACCCATGCATGCTTAAGTCAGACAAAAATCCCAGAATAGAGGAATGATGTGTGCATAAAGTCCCAGTCCTATATGAAGAGCTATTGGCAATTAATGCTGTTGGGAAAAAGAGAGTTGATTTTCTTTAAGGGTGCGACATCAACATGTCAAATTCACCCCAGGGCATGGCCTCATGTTCAAGAGCATTTGCATAATACAAGTTGGATTCCATGGCCTTCAGAAACACACAGAGACCACGAAATTGAGTGGATAGGGAGATTGGGGTATATCTTGAAGGAGATGGAGGGTGACTATGATCAAAATACATTGTAAAAAAGTTCTCAAAAGATGAATAAAATATTTACAAAAAGAAAATAGAATTCAAAGACATGAAAAATCACAATCTAATAATGTCATATGAGAGCAGTTATATGTTTTCAAAATTGAAAATGACACTAATAATCACATACCCCATTATCTTATAGACTTTAAGAACAGGGTACATTTTGATAGTTTTACTCTCTATGTAAAATCTACTGTTGGTATCTTAAGGTGGTTTTAATTTGCCTGTTCAGATCTTTGCTCCATCTTCTGAGTGACTCATTTGTTTTCTTTCTTCTTTGTTTTTTGAGTAGCATGTATACTCTGGAAATTAATGCTTTGTCAGATGTATCTGCTGTGAAGGTTTCCTCCCATTCTGTGGGTTTTCTCTTCACTTCCTTTATTGTTTCCTTTGATGTACAGAAGCTTTTGAGTTTAATGAGGTCCCATTTGTCAATTGTCGATCTTATTTCTTGTGCAGCTGCTGTCTGATTTAAGAAGTCTTTTCCTACCACTATGTCTTGTAGTCTGCTGCCAACGGATTATTCTACCAAGGAGATGTTGGCCAGGGGATCCAAGCCCCCACAAAAGGTAAAGGCTCCTTGCCTCCAAACTGGAGTATCTGCAGGAAGAGAGGTGATAAGGCCCTGCTGTTGAAGACCTGATATAAACATGGGAAAGATGTATGGAGACCACTCTTGCAAGTATACAGATGTTCTCTGGAATGCCAGAGAGTGTTACCAAAGGCCACTAAACCAATAAAGCAAATATAGGTCTCCTTGAGTCAAGCAAGACTCCTCCATCAGCACCAGCTACACCTCACCTGCCTGGAAATACTGTGCAGCAGTGGCAGCCATATGTCTGTATATCCCAAATCTAATTGGCTATTAGCTCTCTCCTTGGAGGAATAACCCACGGCTGATGCCACAAGCTTACATCCTCTAATGGTTAGGATATGTTATCAACCACAGAAAGACCCTGTCATACTTAACAGAAGAAAATGTAATTCATGGAGTAACATACCATCCAAACATCTGTGTCTATACCAACCTGCCATAACAATTAGTACTGTTTAAATACCTATATATCTAATTGTGTGTGCTTCATTAGTAGGATCGAAAGGCTATATATTATACTGTTTAAATACCTATATATCTAATTGCATGTGCTTCATCAGTAGGATCGAAGGTTATGCCTGGACAAGCTGTCAGCCCATGAAAGAAAACAGCCAGAATTGACTAGAGACCAAGACAACAGCTCCAGAGAAAGTAGACTGTTTTGCTTCTCATCCACCTGTGCCCCTTTTCTAAGCCTAGGGAACAATCTGCAGAAGAGGGGGTGCAGTAGAATGTAAGGGCTGCGATTGGGGTGAATGGTGAAACCACAACAATATAGACTGGACACTCATTTGGTCAACTTGATTGAACATTCAAGCCCCCCCCCCCTGCTGGACGGTGGGACCCATGAGCTGTGTGGGTTTGGGCACAACTGCTTGCAAATTGGTTTTACATGAACGATGCGTGTACTCACAAATTATCACTTATTGTTAAAAAAATTTTAATAAAATAAAATATATATTTAGTTTTAGTTTTTTTATTTTTTTATTTTTTTTTTTGGATGGGTAGGGGTGGGGTGGGGGGAAGGGGAAGGGATATATGCCTGAACTGAATTGGAAAATGATGTATGAAATACACAAAGCATCAATAAAAAAAATAAAGTGAAAAAAAATCTACTGTTGGAATCCTAAAAGTCTGTTTTCAAGAGTGTCAAGGCTTTGGACTGAAGAAACGATGGAAATGTCATGCCTTCTGGAGATGACAGACAAACTTTGCTGTCTGGACACGTTTATTAGCTATTTCTCTCTATATATTTCTGTATTTTTATCTGCTTTTCAGTTTTAGTCCTTCATTTTTAAATCTCTTTCTGCTTATTTGGCAGGAGGCTTCCCCTTAACCATCACTGCTTAGGGTTTCTTCCTATTCTTTATTTTTCACATTTTCCCGCAGATTTTACTAAAAATATTCAAATCTATTATTTTCTGTGGATTCTTCATCATCATTGAATTAATGATTGAATTGGTTTTTCTATTACATTGGATTGTTTGGATTGTTCTTTCTGATTTCTCATTATTCATCATTGAAGACTGCAATCCAATATTAAGTGGAAGTATTGTACATATCTACTTTGCAGCTTCTTGTTTTATTTCTTTGTACAGGTTATTTAAGCAACACGTTCTCAATTGTATTATAGATAAAGATCACTTTTCTTAATTTTGTGTTTAAAGAGTGAATTCTTAAATATTTTTATTTATTATTTTCTGTCATTATTCCACTAATACATTCTTTCTTGTATTTTATTTTAAAAATAGAATTTTTATCTTTCAAGTTCAGAGGTTTACTGTATCTGAGATTGATTTTCTGAGAATGTTAGGAGTCTAATTCTATTTTTTTCCATATGGATAACCAATAATTTCAGGACCATTTACTGAAAAATTCAAAAGTTCCTAAAGAACAATTTTGCAAGCTCAGTCATAAATAATGTTTCTATCAATGTTCAGATGTGAACAGGATATGTTCAACCGTTTCTTGTACTTTCCGATTTTGCTTCCCTGGATCAATATTGACTGCCTTCATCAGCATTTAAAGGTTTTAATATTTAATTGGTCTTTTCTCTTGGGTGTCCTTGCCTCTTTTTGTTCCTTCATATTATTTCAGATTTACAGCTATTTTCATGTTCTGTCAAATAAATACAATTTTGTACATTAATTTACATTATGGTGCTTTATTTTCAGAAGGGCTTCCATGATTAAAATATTGGCTATGATTAGAAAAATGTCTTTTATATCTATCATCACATCGTATGCTACTGGTTTCAGAAATGAAGTGGAATTTGTTTGTGCTGAGTATAACTTATGAACAGGGTAAGCTGTTCGATAATCTCAGTATTTGCTTGTACAGTTTTCCCCATTTTGTGCAATCCTATCAAAACTATGATACACTATTCATTCCATTGTTTCTACTAATTTTTCCTTTCTTTTATTAATTATTTATTCATTTATTTTTGTTTTATTATTTGTATTGTGTGTGCATATACTTGGGTGCACATAAACAATAGTGTGTGCATCTTGAAGCCAGAGGACAGCCTGTAGGATTCAGTTCTCTCCTACCATGTGGGTTCCAGGGAGCAAACTCAGGTCATCACGTTTGGCAAGAAGCATCTTAGTACATCAGGCCACCCCCCCCAGCCCTACCTTTCTTCCAAATAAGGAGTTTAGAACAACATTTAATTAAACTTTTTATTTTAGACGAGTGGTGTTATTCATGGTTGTTTACTCTTCTGGGTCGGTGTGCTTCTAAGGTTTTTCTGTCTTAAATACACATACATCTTTAATTTAGATTTGTTTTTGTTTTGTTCTAATAGCGAATTGTAATACTATCCCAAATTAGTAAAAATATTCATATTTTGTTTTAATGTGTTAAACTGCTAATACAAGTTCATTATAATACTTGCCTAATGATAAACATTTTGGGTAAATTAAAATTGTTTCTGATGAGTTGATTTTATGTTCAGTTTATTTATATATTTTCCATCTGTGCTGGAAATGACTGACAGGTTTAACTTTTAATTATTTTAATTTAATTTTTATTTACTATTTGTCCATTTTATATACTACATCTTGATCATGTTTAGACATGCTCCCCTATCTGCACCATGCCCCCATGTTGGATATCATGTATTCTGTCATATAGTTTGAGGCCTCCTCTGTCAAGCTTGTGTCCTCAACTGTCCCGCAGTGTGAGTCCATCCACTGGTAATCCTATCTAAAGACACTTTCTTAAAGACCAATTCTCCCTCACTTGGCAGTGAGTAGTTTCTCAGCTAAGGTTGGAGCTTCTTATCCATTCCTCTACTTCTGTGCTGGATTTTTCTCAGATTTGAGTTTTCATGGTTTTGGGGCATGTTGTCCTCTTTGCAGTAACTTCATATCGGCAAGCTCCCAGCCACACAGAAAGCTATTTCCCTGTGGTCGTATATCACCTGCAGTCATATACCACCTATGGTCATCATATACCACCCTGGTTCTCACATTCTTTCCTCTCCCTTCTTTCTGAACAGTGCCTGAGTCCTCAGTTGTAGAAGTTTAATAAAGCTCTGCTGAGGGACATGTACTATATTTCTCTATTTTTGGTGTTAACTACCATCTGTTGCATGAAGAAGCTTCATTGGTAAGAGTTGAGAGATGCAATACTTACAATTTTCTCTGCCTCCTAGTGTGCTATGTTCTGTGCACCTTAAGTATAAAGGCTGCATTGTAGATGTGTCAGTTAAGGCTTGGCACCTCACAGGCACTTATTTACTGTGTTTAACCACTTGCAAAGCTCTGTAATACTGTCCACCTATTGCAAAAAGAAGCTTCTTTGATGAGTGGTAAGAGATAGACTTGTCTGTAATTATAAGGACATATATTTAGTGTACAGTAAGAAGTTATGTCTAGAGATATGACCAATATAGATTACTTTCTCTAAGATCTATCACCTCTCCATCCATATGTATTTGGCCATTTTTAGAGTACCACACATACATTCCCTCCCATTGAGTAGGCCTTAAGTCCAATTAGATAGCTGCGGATTGCTCCCAATATGATCAGCAACCACATGGATAGCAATAGTTTTCTATGCCATTTGATGGTTTCTATGCCATTGCGGTTATTAGCTGGGTTGGACCATGGATTTGTTTTCTCCCTTAGCAGCTTATACAGTATTCTATGATACTATGAGAAGTGCTGTTCAGGAAGGAGTCTTCCAGGTCAATTCCAGCTGAATTGATCCAAGTCCTATGTCTGAAGTATGTCCTGTCTTCAGCAATAGGGACTTACCTTCAAGTTTGGGTGGCAGTCAAGGGCTATGGTAATAGCCTGTGTTGTTTTAAGTCTCTTGGATTACTCTGATCAACAAGTCAGAAGGAGGTTTCTCCTGTTTGGCACTGTGTTTCTTGTTAGTTTTCTTAGCCTTCAGCTATAGCCATGCACTCAAGTATCTATTGCACATGTATTTTTCAGTAGGCTTTTGAACTCATACATTTTCCTCTGTTTTTTCACATCAACTAAGCATTATTTGTCTCATCTATATCTAGCTCTGTATCACCCTTCATCTTTCTTCCCAATAAAGTACCCCCATTTTCCTATTTCCTTCTTAATAACAACTATCTCCTACTATCCCACCTCTCAATCTTGATTTTATTTTTCCGCTTTATCTCCATAATTCCTTGGCAATTTCCTAGCTCCTGCAGGTACATCAGAACATATACTCACATCTTTGCTTCAGAGCTAAGATCTACAAATGAGAAAGAACATATGTTGCTTGTTTTAATGAGTCTGTGTTGCTTCACTTGGTATAAGTTTCCAGTACCACCTGTTGACCTGAAACTTTCATTATTTCATATTTTTAACCACTGAGTAGAAATCCATTGTGTGAATGCAGTACAGTTTTATTATTTATTCATTAGTTGAGGGGTAGTTGGGTTGTTTCCATTAATTAGATATTGTGAAAAGAGTAGCATCAAATATGGCTGGCCAAGTATTTCTTGTAGTAGGATGAGTCTTTGGGTATATGCCAATGAGTGGTACATCATCTGGTAGGTTTACTTTGAGTTTTTTAAAAGTTATGCACACTAATTTTCAAAATGTTTTCACCAGTTTGTAATCCCACTAGCAGTAAATAAGGGTTCTCCTTCCCCTTTTGATATCAGCATTTGGTATCCTTAATTCTCTTGGTCTTAGACATTCTGACTGGAATAAGATGAAATCTTAAAATGGTTTAGATTTATTTTCATTTCCCTAATTACTAAAGATGTTGAACATTTAAAAAAAAACTTTTGAATGAGCTTTTCTACATTTTATATGATAGCACCTAATTAAATTTAGGCCCTATCCTCCCCTCTATTGTACCCTAAAACCTCCACCAAACCTCAGGTATCCATCCATACATGTTAAATCCTATCCAGTCAAGTACTTGTACCTAGATATCCTTCAGTGCAAATTCATCCAGGAGGGTCTAGTCAGCCTATCTAGAGATAGTAAGGCATACTCTCCCTTACCCAATAGTAACTTGTCTCCAATAGTTCTCAGTTTAGGGCTGACCCGCCACCTATTTCTCTCAATCCATTCCGGGCCATTGTTCATTGCACATTTTGGATATTAATCCTCTGTCAGATGTGTAGCTGGTGAAAAATTTTCTCCCATTCTGTAGGCTTCCTCTTTCATCGATTGGTTGTTTCCTTTTCCATACAAAAGCTTTTTAGTTTAATGAGGTCCCATTTATCAAATACATTTTCCAATTTTTATGCATTCGGTTTAGTTTCAAAGTTAGTTTGGGACCAAGAATTGAGTCTTGGAACTCTTTCTTTTTTCTGAAAGTGTTTTGTAAGTTTGGAATTGGACTGTAAATAATAGAAATTTATCAGAGAAAACATTTGGAACTAAATTTAAGTGTGCGATTTTGACTAATAGATAAGTGTTTATAAAAATAAAAGGATATGAAAACAAACTTTATTTTTAAATTGTATATTATATTAATTTTTTTAGATTTAGTCCATACAGTTCATACTATGTAGTATAATATAAATTGGTTCATTAAAGTATTTTTAAAAATATTTTATACTCAGAATCAAGGAGTTTCAACAATGCCCGACTTTATAGAAGTATTGTAGCTGCAATGTATTTTCTTGTATTCAGCATCCACAGATCTCAGTTCTGTGCCGCTACTGTTTAAGAAGAGTAAAATGAGATGAGTCTATGGCCAAGTTTCTGGAAAGTTCTTCCCTTCTAATTTTTTAAATGGTTGTTTCTTCTGGTAAATTCCATGTACACATAAAACACTAATTGTAAGAAAGAACACCAAAGAGACAGTGACCTAGTCCAGGATATTGCTCTATAACAATAATAAAGAGACTAAGTTAGATTGCCGATCACATGCTGGAAGAGGGTTAGAGAATTGTTTAAAGAAAAGAATGCATTAAGTGAGTTATACTTTCAATGTTTCAAATAAAAGTCCACATGAATGAACTGTATTACTACTGCTCCAATAATTGAACAAACAACCTGTCACCCTCCACTGGATGGTGGGGCTGTAGGTGTTTGGGCACAACAGCCTGCAGATAGGTTTTGCATGAAGGATGCTTGTACTCATGGATTATCACTTATAGCTAAAAATGAAAAAAAAAACTGAGAGAAAGATGCAGGACAGTTATGGCAGAATGCATGATCTGGGATGGGGTGGGGGTGGGGGGGGGAGGGAAAGGGAAATAAGCCTGAACTGAATTGGAAAAAATGTATGAAATGCACAAAGCATCAATAAAAACTAATTTAAAAAAAAAAAAAGAAAAGAAGGCATTAAGTGAGTTATACTTTCAATGTTTCAAATAAAAGTCCACATGAATGAACTGTATTACTACTGCTCCAATAATTCTGTTATTTTACAGTGTGCTATAGGAACTGTTTGCTGTAATTTGGATCTTAAATGCTCTTCAAAGATCCATGAATGGAAGTCTTAGTCTCTAGATCAGCATGAATTGGAGATGTGTGTTTTGGAGGTGGGACCTTTGACATGTGGTTCCTAGGAGGAGGACTTTGGGCATCGACAGGCATCCTCTTGAAGGACATTGTGAGACTCTGGGGCCCACCTGGATCTTTTTGTTTGCAGGCTTGTGATGAGGTGTATAGATTTGCTTAGCACATTCTATGTTGTTGGTGCTAGTTGATCAGCAGTCAGCAATAAATGAGACCAATATATCATCAAAAAGTAATTATGGGCCTCTCAAGCTCCAGCTGCAGCCCAGGGTTGAGCTGAAATGGTCCAAGCCTGATATTCCATGATCTGAATCCTGGTCCTTGTGCACAGGCTTTGTCAGCCATGGGGAATTATCTAAACTACCACGTAGCCCCCAGCCAAGAGAAGATTCTCTGCTTAGATGTGTGAAGACTCCCTGCCAAATTGATTGTTGTATCTGAAGATGATACACTCCCACCCCACAAAGAAAGCAGTCCATTTTGTGGGTGGGATCTCAGGTGCCAGCCTCTGAAACATGGCCACCCTTCTGGTCACCAAGGCCACCGGGTAGTTGCAGGAGATCATTGCCAATGCCAGGAATGTGTCCTTGTTGGTGCTCGGCAGGGCCTCTGAGCAGCTGCTGGCCACGGGAAGGGATGACTGCTGTGTCAGACTGGTCTATCAGTAAGCCTGATTGAACCATGAGCCTGACAGATCATAAGTTCCCAGTGGAGAGGGTCCAACTCTGTACCTGGGGACCTCTCATTGTGGCTGGCTCCCAATCTGGCTCTATCAGAATTGGGGACCTGGACACTCTCATGGGACACAAAGCCAACATCTGCAACCCTATGGTCAATTTGTAGCCTCAGGTTCCCAGGACATCAAGCTCAGGGACATCAGGAGGAAAGGCTAAGTCTTCTCTTACAGAGGTCCCTGAGCCTTGTGAAAAGGGAGTGTGATGTAGGTGTCCATTTAGGACCAAGAACTCCATATCTGTTATTTTCTATATGTTAACCAGGCTCCAGGTCATAGACCCAAGTACATTTGAGGAACACAGATCAAGTGATAGGCCTTAAAAATAACAGAGGACATGAAACAATGTAGATAGGTGGCAGTGGATATGAGAATTTATGGGAGAGGATATCTGAATATGATCAAAATACATTATATCAAATTTTCAAAGAACCAATAAAAATATTATGTAAAAAGGAATATTATTCAGGAAGGCCAAAATAATGGAGCTGATAAATTCAGAGACTATTGAGATTCTGTACCAAATGATTAGTTTGGTTTTCAATAAGAAATGACCATATTTCCATGCTAGACAACATATAGTCAGTTATACTCAATTAGGCTTAAGCCATTACTTATTGTTTCTTATTACTATGAAAAAAAACCACACGTTTAAAACAATATAAGGTAGGAGAGACTTACGTTTGTTCTCAGTTTCTGAATTTTCAGTCTGCCATGATGGGGAGATCATGGTGGAGTGAAAAAGCCTTCACCATCAGGGTGGTCAGGTAGCAGCGAGAAGGAGAATGGACCAGCTACATCCATTTTTATGGCTTTCCTTGGAGGGCATTCTAAGTACCTTGTATCTCTAAATCCCATCTCAATCCCATGAGACTGACATTCAATATTAGTCATCACACATTTGCAATCAAACAGTTGCATTTCAAATTCATAAGCTTTGTTGTAGTTTTTCCATTCTGGAGTACAGGTGTTTTGTATGTTTGTTTAGTGTTTGTGTGTATGTGTGTGGTGGGGGGGTTATGTAGTCCAGGGATGGAATAGCCTGGTCTAATATGGCAGATATAGATCATAAGCATTAAATTTCATTACTTTTATATGAATACTTGAAAGCAATTTGTTTATTTTATGAGCATATATAAGTAAAAATGATCAAGCTTGCACACAGGAAAAAGAAACAGTAAATACAGTGAACTAATTCTAGCTTTCTGCGTTGAGAGAACTAGTGGACTTCTCCATGTTGGATGTGGGGTCCTGAGGTGCTGCCATCTCAGCACTGCTAAGTTTTCCATTTTTATTTTAATCTTCTTTTAAAATTAGTTATTTGCATTTTAGAATACATTGGATTAAAGTAGATTCAGGTCAACATATGAAGGATGCATGGCCTGCATCCAGTTTCTGACTGTTCATGTTCCATCTCCTAGGAGCGCTGTTCCGTGAATGCCTATGATCTGTGTGTGTCTAATTGTATCATGAAGGTGCCACATAGCTTCCTTAAACTTCTTCATAGCATTAAAGACAGGCAGGAAATCTGGTCATACATTTTTCTGGAAAAATAATATGAAATTGAATTTTTTCTCTTTTATTTGTTTATTTTAAGGGATTCTACAATATAATAACACAGTTGTTTTCAGATAACATTGACATTACTCAGTTTGCTGTACAATTAGGTAATTGGTGCATTTTTTGAAGTGAGCCAAATTATTAAGCATAAGCAATGAATGTAAGTAACATTCATGTAAAACCAATTTGCAAGTATCTATGTCCAAATTTTGAACAACCCAAGGTTCCTATAGTCTAGTTGGAGAAGCCTGTATGCACAAGCATGTTTATCAAAAAGGAATCCAGTCTATGTAGCTGTAGTGTCACGATTCACCCCAATCTCTCCAAAGCCCTTACATTGTACCACGCCTCCTTTTCCACAAGTTGTTCCCTAGGCTTTGGGAAAGGGGCACAATTGGGTGAGAAGCAAAACCATCTATTTTCTCTGGAGATGTCATTTTGGACTCTAGTCTGTTCGGTTTGTTCCCCTTCATGGGTTGACAGCTTATCCGGTGATACCTTTTTAATCTTACTAACAAAATACAAGAAATTGGATGTACAGGCATTTAAGCAGTACTAATTATTATGGCAAGCTAAGCTGTGAGCATAGACACAGATGCTTGGATGGTATGCTAATCCACAAACTGTTGTTTCTCTATGAAGTGTGACAAGTTCTTATTGTGGCTTATAGCATCTCCTATAGCTTTTGTCTTACCAGGAATTTTTACCAGTCTAATGAAATGGTTTTTCTCTCACATCTGAAACTTTGTTAACAGAAAATTTGTGAAAACATGTGCTTCATTTTTTGAACATTCCTGTTTCTTATCTTTCACTGGTTTCAGCTATGGATTGACACTCCTTGTCAGCCTCTTTTACCTTCTTGCCTGCAATCATATTACTCAGTTGGAGTGTGTCATTCCTTGTATTGTAATGATCATAAAAACTCCATTTTGAACAGAGAGACAGTTTATTTTACTCTTAGCTCAAGACTGCATGGCAAATTCCAGGCAGCCCAGATCTCCTCCCCTTTCCTTAGGACTGAGAAGCTGCACATCCAAACCTTGAAAGATAGACATAATTAACTACTGGTTTTGGGCTTCTGTAACTTGCTTATCTGCTTAAAGTCACCCTAACATTTTCTAAGTGGACCAAAGGTGCAAGTGCAAGGCAGCTTTGCCTTATTGACCTCCCCTTTAAAAGCCCCCCCCCCACTTACTCAGGGATGCAGTCAGATTGGCAAGACCATATACAGTCCCAATTGAGCACTGAGACATTTTGTCACCAGCACTGGTTTTTGTTCTTTGTTTGTTTGTTTGTTTTTAGTAAATTTGGATGATTAACATTTGACCTTGACTCTGGGGTCTTTCCTGGTACTTTCAAATACTGTAACAATATATTCTGTCTCCTACCTTCTTTCTTGTATTTAAGCCATCTCTAGATTTTATATCAAGCACAGATTTACTGAATTACAAACTTTAACTCACTTTTTCTCCAAGATTCTCACTTACATATTTCTTATATTTTGCCGATTTTATTTTATTTAAAAGAGACTTTCCAGGTGTTTGCAATTTAGGATTGTGCATGTTCTATGTCTCTTTCAGGGACATTCTTTGACTCTTATCCTTGGGTTTCAACTAAGATTATTACCCATGCAGATTAGCTCTTCCCTTCTGACTAAATTTCTCTATTGATAATCAATCTCTGGGTTTTTATTATGCTGATTGTTTCCTTTATATTAGTTCCACATTTGGTTTTCCCTGTATCTCATTTGTATACTCCTGGGGAAGTTAAATGGGGGTAAGCATCATAAATATCTTCATCATTGCGGCGTCCTATTACTTCTCACAACAGGACCACTAATACCTAGTGAACATTTACTGAGTTATAGATTCTATTGCATTTTAAGTCTTTTTTTTTTATGGTACAGTGAACATTTCATATTAAGTTGTAGGAGCAAAGCAGGAAAATTTCAATTTCTCCTAAGCATGATTTTGTTTTGAGATTCTTAGCATTTAGAAATGCATTACATATTCTGGCCAAGCATGGTGCCACACACTTTTAATCCCAGAACTTGGAAGGCAGAGGCAGGAGACTATGAAATCTGTTGGTCTTCATAACAAGTTTCAGGCTAGCTAGGGCTACATGGAGAACCTGTATCAAATGAATGAAAGAATGAGTGAAGAAAGAAAGAAAGAAAAAGAAAAAGAAAGAAAGAATGCACCACACATTTTATCCTAATCTTTCAGAGATTTGGACATTATCTTCATAAAATATTTTCTATACTACTCTTTACACTAGAATTCAAGTCACAGAAATTTGAAACATCTCAGTGTTGCGTTATAAAAGCTTATGTTATACAAATAAGTGGGAGAAAGGTAAAAAAGGCTGCAAACAATAAATTCCCTATGATGAAGCATTTTCAGATGTGTGTGTGTACCAAAAACAAATGTCAGAATTTATTGTGTATTAAATAAAAATTAATAGTACCTCTTTCTTCCATAAATCATGAGAAGTGTTTCTATTGACACAGTATTTATATAGAATTAAACTTTAGCTTATTAGCATATATGTAATATATTCTAATATTTTAGGAGGTGGTTAATTTTTTCATGTATAACCAAGAGTGACAGTTAACTTCTGAAGCTTTAGGAAAAGATCTCTTTGAATTGAATAAAATTATTTTATTCTATTATTTTTGCAGTTATGAAGGGAAAGAAGGCATTAGAGATGAGGTGGGTTAGGAGAAATTTCTTTATTAATGAGACTATCAGAAATTTGTCAAATAGTGAAGGAATACCACTGATATTAAATGATCTGTGTATTTAGCTTAGATTTTACAATTAGCTTTAAAGTATTTAGGTTCATTTTATAAGAAAAATTACCTTCAGTAATTAAACACATTTAGTATTCAGTTCTGAGTAGATGAAGAACAAAGGAGCATGACAGTTTCTTTCATCTGCTTTTGGATCCACTATTGTGAAGTTAATTACAGATAAGCAAAATACTAATGCATTCTCAAGAATCAGTTCTAGACCTAGGGTTGGAATGGAGTGTGTATACCATAGGTTCATGTGTTTGAACACTGTTTCCTTAGATGATGGTGTTGCTTTGGAAGGTTGTAGATCCTTTAGGTAACAGACCTTTGGTGGAGGAAACAGGTCAATATGCTGGTACTTGAGATTGTGGTACTTGAGGTGTTACATTCCTCCACCAATTCCTGTACATTCTCTGTTACTGTTCCTTTGGGACAAAAGAATGTGAAGAGCCTCAGTTAACTGTTTTTGAATGAGCGAGGCTTGAGTGCTGTGGGAAGCCAGAAGGAAATGTATTGGCTCTGTAACTACATGAGAAATACATATATGGTATCTGAATATTAGTGCATGTGTATACCTGAGGGCTGTATGGAAAGGAGCGCAAAGCCAGACAGTAGAGACCTCCCTTCAAGTTGTTGGTCAGAGCAGTCCAAGAGAGTCCCAGAATAACACAAACTATTGCCACTGGTCTTAGTTATCTCCCAGAACTTGAGGATAAGACCCTACTGCTAAAGAAAGGACATATTTAATACACAGGATTTAGAACAATGAAGCTGGAATTGACCTGGAAGCCTTCTCCCTGAAGACTAGCTCTCAGTTCTACAGGATACTATAACAGGTGCTAAGAGAAAAAAAAATCAATCAACATTCCAAGCAAGGTGTAAGGCCAAATAACTATAATGGCACCACAAACTACCTCAATTGGTGCAGTAGTTGTACTGTTATCTGGGGCTAATCAACAGCTGTCTAATTGGACATAAAATCCTCTCAATATGAGAGAACATATGGGTGACACTGTAAAT
The DNA here is from genome assembly GCA_009823505.1 of Rhizomys pruinosus. Lineage (NCBI taxonomy): Eukaryota > Metazoa > Chordata > Mammalia > Rodentia > Spalacidae > Rhizomys > Rhizomys pruinosus. Next base: position 2,346,202 of record VZQC01007984.1, read on the forward strand.
ATAGCCAAGTACACATGTCTGGACAGGTCTTAGATCCTAGAGGAAACTCTATCTTGGTTATATCTCTTGACACATGAAATTGCTTACCATGTGCTAAATATGGGACCTTATATTTACAGACAAGTATACAGTACACCACTAATCAAAGAAGTGGATGAATGTGTACCAAAGGACATTTGGGTACAAATGTGGATGGGGTGGGAGGTCTAAAGTTAAGAAGTATTGTATGAAACGCACAAAAACTCAGCAAAATATTTAAAGAATTTACTCTACATTTCACTTTTACTTTCTTATTTGAGTTTTTTTGAACAAAATATTTTATTCCATTTTTTAAATTTAATTTTTAATTGAATTTTTGTTAATTTCATATAATTTTATAGTATTTAGATTCCCTTCTATATCCACACTAACCCCCACTTCCCTAGCCCAATTTTATCTATCTATCTATCTATCTATCTATCTATCTATCTATCTATCTATCATCTATCTGTCATCATCATCTATCTAGATATCACAACCTATAGAGTCTGATTTGTGTCACCAAATGCATACCCAAGTCCTATGCAAGCTGAAATCAAGTAAAATCTTGGCATAGACATAAAGAAGTGTGTAAGAAATCTTAAGCTAGCTTTTTTTTTTTTTGGTCTTTTTGAGGCAGGATCTCTCTGTTGCCTCAGACAGCCTGGAATTCACTATGTAGAACATCTCACAAAGATCTGCCTGATTCTGCCCGGGACTAAAGGAATGAGCAACCAGGCTGGGCTCCTAACTATTCTTTTCAAAGAGAGACATTTTATCAAAAATGTATCACAAGTCCTTTCCCATAGTTGCAAGGTTTTTTGACAAAAAGTTTTCATATCTATCTATATCCCCCTTTTTTATTTAAGGTGTTTAGTTTTGACCCATGAGTCTCAAAAAAGCAGTTGTTTTATACATACCTATAGGGTGGAATCAAGGCACAGATTTCATCAAGTTCACCCATGATGTTTTGGGTTACTGTATGTGATTAACTTGGGAAACAAAGTTCATTTTTGAGTTAAATCATCCTATAGGTGAAAGAGATTGCTACCAGGTGATACTATATGACAGCAAAATTATAGAGAACCAATCCCAAAGGTTAAGCCTGGACAAGCTGGCAGCCCATGAAAGAAAACAGCCAGAACTGACTAGAGACCAAGACATCAGCTCCAGAGAAAATAGAGTGTTTTGCTTCTCATCCACCTGTGCCCCTTTTCTAAGCCTAGGGAACAATCTGCGGAAGAGGGAGCGTGGTAGAATGTAAGGGCTTCGATTGGGGTTAATGGTGAAACTACAACAATATAGACTGGACACTCATTTGATCAACTTGATTGAACATACAAGCCCCCCCTTTCAGGATGGTGGGACCCATGAGCTGTGTGGGTTTGGGCACAACTGCTTGCAAATTGGTTTTACATGAAGGATGCTTGTACTCACAAATTATCACCTATTGTTAAAAAAAAATGAAAACCAAACAAAACAAAAAAGCAGAGAAAGATGCAGAAAACTTATGGCAGAATGCACGATCTGCGATGGGTAGGGGTGGGGTGGGGGGGAAGGGAAGGGAAGGGGATATATGCCTGAACTGAATTGGAAAATGATGTATGAAATACACAAAGCATCAATAAAAATAAATTTAAAAAAAGTTAAATATAGCATCTTCATATTAGAGAGAACATGCAGTATTTGTCTTTCTGAGTTATCTTGCTTAATATAATAATTTCTAAATCCATCCATTTTATTGATGATTCAATATTTCATTTTTTACAGTTGAGTGATTCCATTGTTTATATAGACCACAACTTAACTGTCATTCTTCTGTTGATGAACATCTAGGCTGACTCCATTTCCTTGTTATTCTGAAAAGAGTAATGTTAAATATAGATGTGCAAGTCTGTCTATGGTAGGATACAGTTCTTGGCATATATTGTCAAGAATGGTATGGTTGTGTCATGTAGTTCTATTTATCATATTTTGAGAAACACTCAGATTGATTCCTATAGTGGCTGTATGCATTTACAGTCCAACTAGCAATATAAAAATGTTGTTCTTTTCCTAAATTCCTACACAAATTTATCATTTGTTAATTTGATGACAGCCAGTCTGACAGATGTGATGGAATTTTAGAGTTGTTTTAACTTGGATTTCCCTGATCTGTAATATATTGCACACTTAAAAAAATACTTATGGATCATTTGCACTTCCTTGTTTGAGAACTCTCTATTTGATTCATTACTCCATACATTGATTGGAAGGACTTTAATATTTAGCTTTTGAAGTTCTCTGTATGTTGTAGGTATTAACACTCTGTTATAATTACAACTGACAAAGATATCCAGTTTATCAATTATTGAGGTTATTTTGAAAATACTTTTAGTGAATTGGGAATTGCATGCAATGTGTTTTGATCATATTTGGAACCTCTCTTCCCTTTCCACTCCCACCTTACAACCCCCATATCTGATTTCATGTCCTCTATTATTTGTCTGTTTCTTTCTTTTGAAAAAGGCCCATCAAATATAATCTGTGTTTCTAAAATTCACTTGAGTGTAGGTTTATCCCTTGAAGTCTGGTCAGAGTACCAGATGACACACCAGTAAGAAAAACAAAAACTAACTGTGCCTGTCTCAGCATGTCAGTTGCCAAGGGACCCTCAACTAGGGTTGGACGTTCTTGCCCAATTCCCTCACTCATGTTAAGTATTTGTCTGCTTGGGATTGAACATGTCTTGTATATGCTGTTGTAAGCACTGTGGGTTCATATGTGCAAATTTATTATGGTGTCCAGACAACATAGTTTCCTTGTATTTATCTACCAACACTGGAGCTTACAATCTTTCTTCTCCTTCATCTCCAATCATCTCTGGGTCTTGGGAGGAAAGAGTGTGATGTAGACGTCCCATTTAAGGTTGACCACTCCTCAATCTGACATTCTCAGCATGTTGACCAATTACTTCACACTGTGAGACATTGTGTTGTCATCTGCTAAAAGAAGAACCTTATTTGGTGAGAGTTGAGAGATGTATTAATTTCTAAATATAACAATAAGTCATTATGAGTTAGTTTAATTCTACATCTATTTAGCAAAATAATAGTTGACGTTTCTCTCCTATGGTCTATGATCTTTCTATCCACAGGTTCTTGGCCCTGATAACAGTGTCAAGTATAAATCCAACTAGAAGGGGGTTGGTTGCTCCCATAACATTTGTACAAATATTGCACCAATGGGCATATATTTATCAAGCTATTTGTTATCATAGCTCTTAGGCTTCACATATATTGAATAAACTGAATGAAAATGAAAGCACAAAAATATCCAAATCTATATTATATGATAGAAATAGTCCTAAGAGGAACGTTTATACCACTAAATGCCTTTATCACATCTCATATTAATAACTTTATGATGCCCTTAAAAGCTTCAGAAAACAAAGAAAAAACAACATCTAAAAAGAGTAGAATGGAACAGATAATTAAGATAAGGGGTAAATTAATGAAATAATAATATTTAAGAAAGCAAAAGTATCAGTCAAAAGAAGAGTTGGTTCTTTTCAAGATTAAGAACACTGACAAACCTTTACACAAATTAACCCAAAGGGGAAAAGAGACCAAATTAATAAATTAATAACCTGAGGATGAAAAATGAATCACTACAAAAGACCTGAAGAAAATAAGAAAGCCATATGGGCATATTTAAAAAAAAATCTATATTTACCTAAACTGGAAAATCTAAAATATATGGATAAATTTCTCTCTATATACTATAGGTAAATTAAGATGACATAACATTTTAAACAGACCTATAATCACCAGCAAGATAGATGTTATTATTAAGAATCTATCAACTAAAGGAGCACAGGATCAGCTCTTATACAGCAAAGAATTCAACCAAACCTTCAAGGAACTAATGCAAATATTATCCATCAAATGACTCAATAACACAGAAAAGGAAGGAACATTTCTAAACTCTTTCTATGAAGCCAGTATTATTCTGATACCAAAATCAGAAAAAGATTCAACAAAAAGAAATACAGACCAATCTCTCTGATGAACATAGACACACATTTTTACAACTAAAGACTTACAAACTGAATGCAAGTACACACCAAAACAGTTGTTCAACATGATCAATAAATGTAATCCATCACATAAACAGAATCAAAGACAGGAACTACATGATCATCTCATTAAATACAGAAATGACCTTAGACAAAGTACAGCATCACTTCATAATCTTGGTGTTATTTAATGTTTCTCTGCAGTTCTATTCAGAACGTTTAGGGATAGCTTACTATTAATGGCATTTTGTAGAATGGCAACAAGACACAGATTGTACATGTAATTGTTATTCAATATTTTTAAGTTTTTATAATCACAAATATTGAAAGCAAGCTATTCTTATGATACTCTGAATCCTCAAACAGAAACATAAGGTAATAGAAACAAAAATAAGCAGTAAGCTGAAATTTCAATGCCAAATACCTGAAAAACTGTCTTCAGTTAAAATCAGGGTCATTTTTCTGTTACCTAATCTGAAAGGTGTATACATTAGTTACTCTTCTGTTGCTGTGATAAGACATGATGACTAAGGGAACTTATAGAAAGAAAAGCTTATTTATGTTTATGGTTCCAGGGGGTGAGTCCATCATAATGGGGAGGAAAATTCACAGAGGTGGTCAGACTAGAAAGCTGAGTGATCACACCTTCAAGCAGGAACAGGAAGAAGAGATAGATTGGAAACAAGACAAGGATTAAGAAATCATCTCATAATAAGCAACTTGAGAAGGGATGCAAGGAGATGTTCCTACTCACAATGGCCTCCAAAAAGTAAATTATCTAGGAGTAAACCTGACCAAACACACTAAAAATCTCTACAATGAAAATTTTAAATCCCTCAAGAAGGAGATTGAGGAAGATACTAGAAGATGGAAGAACCTCCCATGATCATGGATTGGAAGAATCAATATAGTAAAAATGACCAACCTGCCCAAAGTAATATACAGATTCAGTGTAATCCCAATTAAAATTCCCATGAGATTCTTCACAGACCTAGAAAAAAAATATCCTAAATTTCATATGGAGAAACAAAAGACCCCAGATAGCCAAAACAACCTTGAGCAAAAAATTCAACACAGCTAGGATTACCATACCAGACTTCAAACTATATTACAGGGTATAGTTGTAAAAACAGCCTGGTATTAGCAACAACAACAACAAAAAAGCAGACCTGTAGATCAATGGAACAAAATTGAGGATACAGACCTGAGCATATCCAATTTCAGCCACTTCATATTCAACAAAGGGACCAAGAATACTCAATGGAGGAAAGACAGAATCTTCAGCAAACGGTGTTGAATAACTGGATCACCTCTTCTAGAATAATAAACTTAAACTCCTACCTCTTGCCCTGTACAAAATTCAACTCCAAATAGATCAAAGACCTGAATGTGAAAACTGAAATTCTGAAAATGATAGAAGAAAATGTTGGTAGTAACCTACGAGACATAGGCATAGGAAAAGAATTTTTTAATATAAAACTTTTATTGATGTTTTGTGTATTTCAGACATAATTTTTCAGTTCAATTTAGAGATCTTTCCATTTCTACCACCCCACCCCAGTTCATGCATTCTGCCATACATGTCCTGCATCTTTCTCTAAGTCTTTTTGAAGTTTTTCCCTGGATATGTTTATTGTTTTGGGCAGAATTTAACTATATCACTCCATTCTTTGACCGAGTCCTTATGTTGTTGTGGTTCCCTGCTAATCATATTGCTCCAAATTATGCCTATATACCCGTCATATATGTACCAGAATTATGTCCTTCAGGAATAAACTGTATGCTAACTCTGATATATGTTTAGGAGTTCACATTTTTTCTTCTAATTTTATGTTACTCAGAAATATGAATATATACCTTCCACCCATATACATTAATTACCATGTCTGAAAGTAAGTGGAAAGTTAATTCTAGGGCCCATTAAGAGATTCACACTACAAAATCACAACCAGAAAGAAATATAACAATAATGTTTCTCAGCTTGCCTTTCAACTGGGGGACTTGGTACTAGCATCCACAAATGAGAGAGACCATTTGCTGTTTGTTTTTTGGAGAGACTGTGTTTCTTCATTTAGCATAATGTCTTTGAGTTCCATATATTTACCTGCAAAGTTCATGATGTTATCTTTCTTTACTGCTGATTAGAACTCCATTATGTAGATGTAACATATTTTTGTTATCCACTAGTCAGTTGAGGGGCATTTGGTGAAAAGAGCTGCAGTAAATGTGCATACATCTTTGCAGTAAGATGAGTCTTGTGGGTATATACCCAGGAGTGGTATGACTGGGTCAGGTGGTAGGCTTATTTTAAGTCTATTAAGAGTTCTCCACATTGCTTCCCACAGTGGTTGTACAAGTTTCCATTCCCACCAGCAGTGGATGAGTGTTCCTCTTCTACCACAACCTCTCCAGCATTTGGTGTCTTTTGTTTTCTTGTTCTGAGCCGGTCTTATCACAGTGAGATGCTATATGAGAGTGGTTTTAGTTTACATTTCCTTAATTATTAACGATGTTGAACACTTTTTAAGATATTTCTAATCCATCTTTACTTCCTCACTGGTGAAGTCTCTGTTCAGCTAATTAGTTCATCTTGATCAAGTTGGATTCATACCAGAGATGCAGGGATGCTTCAACGTACATAAATCAATAAATATAAAACACATAAATGGATTGAAAGACAAAAATCACACAATCATCTCAATTGATGTAGAAAAAAATCCTTTGATGAGATCCAGCATCCCTTCATGTTTACAGTTTTAGAGGGAATTTGACTGAAAGGAACATTCCTAGATATAATCAAAGCCATATACAACAAACCCACAGCCAACATCATGTTAAATGGAGAAAAATTAGAACCATTCCCCTTAAAGGTGGGACACTGCCAAGGCTGCTGCCTGTCACCACTCCTCCTCAATATATTGCTTGAAATGTTTGCTAAGGCAATAAAGCAAGAAAGGGAAATTAAAGGGATACTAATTGGAAAAGAGGTAGTCAAACTATCCCTGTTTACAGATGATATGATAGTTTACTTGAGGGATACTAAAGACTCCACCAGAAAACTTGTAGAAACAATTAAGAGTTTCAGTAAAGTGGCAAGATACAAAATTAACCTAGAAAAATTAGTAGCATTTTTACACCCCAGCAACAAGCAACTGGAGAAGGAATATATAAGGAGACCTTCCCACTCACAATAGCCTCAAAAAATCGGATACTTGGGAACAAACCTATCCAAAGACACCAAAGACCTCTACAACAAAAGTTTTAAACCCTGATTGAAGATGATATCAAAAGATGGAAAAACCTCCCATGCTCATGGATTGGAAATATTAATATAATAAAAATGTCTATTCTATCCAAACTAATATACAGATTCAATGCAATCCCAATTAAAATCCCCATAAGTTTCTTCACAGACTTGGAAAAAAATCCATATATTCATATCAAAAGACAAAAGACCCCAAATAGCTAAAGCAACTGTATTAGTCACTTTTCTCTTGCTGTGATAAAACACCATGACCAAGGAACTTATAAAAGGAAGAGTTTATTTGAGCTTATGATTGACAGTTCCAGGGAATTAGAGTCCATTGTGGTGGGAGGCATGGCGGCTGGAGCTGGAGCAGCACACCGAGGGTCACATCTCCCAAGGAGCACAGGAAGCAGAGAGAGTGGCTGCAGAAAACGAGGCTTGTTAAACTCACTAAGTGACATACCTCTCCCAGCACAGCCACACCTTCTATGTCCTCCAAAAACAGCGCCACCAACTGGAGACAAATGCCTGAATACTTACAGCCTATGGGGGGCACTCATTCAAACCACCAGAGCAACCCTGAGCAAAAATGTAATACGGATGGGCATGATGGCACATGCCTTTAATCCCAGCATTTAGGAGGTAGAGGTAGGCAGATCTCTGTGAGTTCAAGGCCAGCCTGGTCTACAGAGCGAGCTCCAGGACAGCTGGTACTAAGAAAAAGGAAGACCCTGCCTCAAAATTACCAGAAAAAAAAAAAAAGTAATACGGGGGAATCACCTTACCGGACTTCAAGCTATACTACAGGGTTATAGTCATAAAGACAGCCTCGTACTCACACAAAAACAGGTCTATTGACCAATGGAACAAAACTGAAGACCCAAACATAATCTCCTACAATTTCAGCCACAATTTCAGCTAATTGGAGGAAAGAGAGCATCTTTAGCATAGGGTGATGCCAAAACTGGATCACCCTAAGTAGAAGAACAAAAATAAACTCCTACCTCTCAGCCTGTACAAAAATCAACTCCAAATGGATCAAAGACCTCAATGTGAAACCTGAAACTCTGAAAGTGATAGGAGAAAAGTTGGTAGCAATATAAAAGGCATAGGAGTAGGAAAAGACTTTCTCATCAAACAGCAGCTGCACTGGAAATAAGATTAACAGTGACAAGTGACATCAAACTCAAAAGCTTCTGTACAGCAACAATCAAGGAAGTGAAGAGGATACCCACAGAGTGGGAGGAAGTCTTCACCAGTGTTGCATCTGATAGAGCTTTAACATCCAGAGTGTATAAACTACTCAAAAAACAAAGGAGGAAGAAAAAAATGACCCACGCAAAAGATAGAGTAAGATGCTGAACAGAGACTTCACAGATGAAGAAATAAAGATGGCTGAGAAACGTCTTAAAAAGTGTTCAGCATTGCTAATAATTAAGTAAATGTAAATTAAAACCACCTTAAGATTTCATATTACTCTGGTAAGACTAGCTATGATCCAGAAACAAAGGATACCAAATGCTAGAGAAGTTGTGGGGAAAGTGGAACACTAATCCACTGCTGGTGGGAATGTAAACTCATACAACAACAATGGAGAGCAGGGTGGAGAACCCTTAAAAGACTCAAAATGAACTTACCAACTGATCCAGTTGTACCCCTCTTTGGTATATAGCCATAAGACTCATCCTACTGCAGAGACACATGCACATCCGTGTTTTGTTTTGTTTTGTTTAATTTTTTTTTATTAATTTTATTTATTTCTGTATGTATATGAATGTACTGTCTGCATGCAAGTTTGTGCACCCGTGTCGTGCAGTGCCGCGGAGGTCAGAAGAGGGTGTCGGATTCCCCTGGAGCTGGAGTTCTCCTGGAATTGGAGTTTCAGACGGTTCTCGGCCGCAATGTGAGTGCTGGGGATCGAACCCGGGTCCTCTGCAAGAGCGGTCGGCGCTCTTAACCGCTAGGCCATCTCTCCAGCCCCACATCCGTGTTTTTTGCAGTTCTCTTCACAATACTGAAGAGCTGGAAGCAACCCAAGTTTTCCTCAACTGATGAGTGGATAGAGAAAATACATCTACACAATGGAATTATATGCAGCAGTAAAGAAAGATTACATCATAAACTTTGCAGGTAAATGGATGAAACTTAGCCCTTATGTTAAGTAAAGTAACAGTCTCAGAAAAACAAGTGACAAATGGTATCCCTCATTTGTGGATGCTAGCACCAAATCCCTAGATGAAAGGCAAACTGAGCAATGTTAATGTTATATGTCTTTCATCTGAAAGCAACTGTGCTATTATAATGTGAATCCCTTAATGGGCTCTAGAATTAAATTACCTCTTATTTTCAAACTTTGTAATAGTGGATGGAGGGTATGTATTCATATTTTAATGTAATATAAAAATTAATGGAAAAATGTAAACTCTTAAACATATTTTGGATTTAGCATATAGTTTATTTTCAGAGGTCATAATTTTGGTATGTACGTGATGTATGTATAGGCATATTTTGAAGCAATACAAATGGGAGAGAACATTAATTTCTGCTCAAACAATAAACCTCTGCAGAGAAAAACTTTAAAAATGACTGAGAAAAAGATAAAGACATGAATGGCAGAATGTATGAACAGGGCTAGGATGGGGAACATGGGAAAGGGAATGTGTCAAAATTGGACTAAGAAATGATGTATGAAATACACAAAACAGTAGTAAAAATATTTTCTTAAAAAAAAGAAAAAAAAAAGAATAATTTCAAAGCCTTGTGACATGCTTTTCCCATCCTGGCCATTCCTCCTAATGGCTTCATGGCTGTCCCCAAACAGTGCCATGAAGTGGGGGCCAAGTGTCAAAATATTTGGAGCTTATGGGGGATATTCTCATTCAAGCTACCACATTCCACTCCCAGTCCCCATAGACTCATGACCATTTCAGATTGCAGAATGCATTTAGTTCACTTTCAATGTCCTCCGTTTTTACCAGTCTTCAAAGTATTCAAAAGTCCATAGTCCAATGTCCTTTCTGAGACTCAAGGCAATATCTTAACTGTAAGCACCTTGTAAATTCAAAAGACAAATTACACACTTTCAACACACAATGGGAATGAATGCCCATTACCATACCCAAAGGGGAGCATGGGCATATTGAGGAAATACTTAACCAAATCAAGACTGAAAACCAGCAGGGAAACACCAAATCCAGTAGCTCTATGTCCAATTTCTGGGACTTTCAAAAGAAGTTAAAAGGGTCAGCTACTTCAGCTTTGCTGCATGCAACACACATATCTATCTCTCTTGGGGTGCTACCACTACCAGAATGCACCTCGCCTTGGCAGATGTCTCATGGCTCTAGAATCTCCAATGCTTTATTTTGGGCATCTACTGCCAAGCAGGCTTTGACTTCACAACTTCATACAAATGGCCTTCTTTATGCAGGGACATGCAAATTGCATGCTGCCTGATGTTGATAGCTCTCTGAACCTGGAGGAAGACTAGACAAGCATTTCATGCTTATATCATTCATGCCTCTAAAGCCAGCCCCACATGAATTATATTCCCATATTCTGCTGCCAGGCTGGCGTGGACCATGGTCTACTTCATCCACAGCAGCTTTTGTGCTGTGGATGAAGTTTCCTAGGAGCATGACCGTCGTTAGGCTTTTTCTTTCACAAATTGGAGGGTTAGCTGGGTATGGTCTTACCCTGAAGGTACTTCTTCCAGTGCAAATCTAGATGCTTCTGCTTAATAGTTGTTTTCTCCTTATTAAAGAGAGCCTCTTCTCCAAAAAAAAAAAAAAAAAGAAAGAAAAAGAAAGGAGTTGGGCATGGTGGCGCATGCCTTTAATCCTAGCACTTGGAAGGAAGAGGCAGGCAGGTGAATCTTTGTGAGTTCAAGGCCAGCCTGGTCTACAGAGTGAGTTCCAGGACAGCTGGGGTTACAGGGAGACCCTGTCTTGAAAAGACCAAAAAATAAAAAATAAAAAAATAAGAGAGCCTCTTCTTAAGCATATACCTATGTTCCAATATTAGTCTTCCTAGTGCTCTTTTTCTATTCAAACTGCACATTCTTCATTTCTTTCTGTCCCAAATGTTCTATTATCACTGTAGATCTGCTTAATATTCATCATTAATAGCTACACCACCATTTTCACATTAGACTGTCTTGAAATTATGATAAAGAAATTACTCTGTTACTTTTCAATATGGCCTCAGGGAAGCTCATAGGGTTTGGAAAGATTCCAGCCAGACTCTTTCTACAGTTGTTGCCTAAGTTTTTATTTCCCCCTGGAAATACTTTGGTTTCAGCACTGCTTTCTTTCAAGCTCCTACAAGAATGACCCATTAAAGCTCTGCTTACAGGACTCAACTGCATTCTAATTCTAACTTCCAGTATCTTCCACATTCTTCCCCAAATCCACATGATCAAGTTCTTCACATCCATACTCCACTCTTCTGATACCAAAATCTTATTTGTTAATTCTCTATGCTGTAATAAGGGACCAAGAGAACTTACAGAAGGAAGAGTTTATTTTAGCTTACTGTTCCAGGGATAAGAATCTGTAATGGCTGGAGAGGTATGCAGAGCAGAAAGCTGAGTGATTATATCTTCAAGCAGGCACAAGAAGCAGAGAGAGATGGTGGTCTTCACTTACTGCTTCCTCCAGCATAGCCACAGCTCCTAAACATTCTATGACCCTCCCCAAACAGTGCCACAAACTTTGGACTAATGTCCCAATACTTGGATCCAATGAGGGACATACTCATTCAAACCACCACAGTGTATGCATTTGCAGGAGAATAAATCACTTAGTTACAGCTAGTCGACTCAGTTTGGAAAATTGTCAGTGATCTAATAATTCAAAACCCACCTGATACTACAATACTTACACAATCCCAAAATAAATTTGACTAGAGTTGCCATGGATTCATTATATTCTGTAAAATGTGTTTACGTCTGCTCTATTTTAATGTTGGCTTGTTTGTGTTTAACCACTCAATTTCCTTCACATATTTGATGGAAATTGTAGTATATATTTTTCTTTATAGCTTACATTTTATATCAATATTAAACATCTTGCAGAATGATTAGCTTAGCAATTTTTCAGTTCCTTTAATTTTTGCCTTTTCTTCTTCTTGTCTTTGTTTATTTTGGGCTTTTTGACACAGGGTCTCCCTGTAGCCCCAGCTGTCCTGGAAATTGCTCCATACACCACACTGGCCTTGAACTCACAAAGATCCACCTGGTTATGCCTACTTAGTAGTAGGATTAAAGGCATGCCCCACCAGACCAGGGAATTTCCTTTAATCTTTGATTTTATTTATCTATTCATACTTCACAAATGTTGCGTTTGTAATCAAATAAGTGTAAGTGATATTTTTCAAAGTTTCTTGCCAGTGACTTTAAGCTACCTTTAGCTTTAATCTGTATCCAAGGAAAGATATATATCTTCTGCCCCAACTTGCTGCCAAATCTTAAATAAAAATGAAAAGCAAGAACCATCATCAGTCTTCCTGTTCCTCAGTTCATTATAATACTTTTCCATTTAGTTCATGAGTAGTCGTACACGCTCATTTTCAATTACAAGGTAAATTCCTCACACTAAATCATTTTGATAATGTTTTTCCCTTTGGATATTAAAGAATATAACCCCTTGACTCAGTTTGAAGCAAATAATCCTTTCAATGAGAAGATGAACTCTGCCACACTGTTTCTTTGAATTTTTTTCCACCGAGCACAAGTGCGTTAATTAGAAATGAATCAGTGGCAGCATGAGCTGATACCTAATTTAATCACATTTCCTAGAGATAGCAGAAGTGGGTAGCTGACACTCTGTGTCCTCCCAGTAGCGCATTAAGAACAGTTTTGTATTGTTACAGTGAATTTAAGATAGCTCAGGTGATAGTTTAACTTGCATTAAAGACATTTTTCAGGGTTGCTTTTAATTGAAACATGGAAAGAACAATATTCTTTCATAATGCAAGTCTGTGCACCCATGTCGTGCAATGCCGCGGAGGTCAGAAGTGGGCGTCGGATTCCCCTGGAGCTGGAGTTCTCCTGGAGTTGGAGTTTCAGACGGTTCTCAGCCGCCATGTGGGTGCNGTACTCCAGACACATATTAATCCCAGCAACTAATAGTGGGGGACTTCAATACTGAACTGAGCCCTTTGGATAGGTCAACTGGACAAAAAATAAAAAGAGATATTGGAACTGAACAATACAACAAATGGACCTCACAGATATCTACAGAATATTCCAACCAAACACCAGAGAATATACTTTCTTTTTCCCCCTTTTTAAGTATTTTTGAGGCAGGGTCTCCCTTTTAGTACCAGCTGTCCTGGAGCTCGCTCTGTAGACCAGGCTGGCCTTGAACTCATAGAGATCCACCTACCTCTACCCCCCAAGTACTGGGATAAAACGCACACGCCACCATGCCCAGCTAGAATATACATTCTACTCAGCTCCCCACAGAAAATTCTCCAAAATTGACCACATCATGGGACACAAAAGAAATCTCAACAAATACAAAAGGATTGAAATTATTTCATGCATTCTATCAGTCCACAGTGCACTAAAGCTCAATATTAACACCAGAATAATTCCAACTAGCTACAAGAACACATGGAGACTAAACAACACAATCCTGAATAATGAACGCATCAGGGAAGAAATAAAGAATGAAATAAAAGTATTCATGGAACTAAATGAAAAAGACAATACAACACAACAAAACCTGTGGGATACTTTAAAAGCAGTCCTAAGAGGGAAAATTATAACTGTAAGTGCTCACATTAAAAAAAAAAAAATCCCCAGAAGGAGAACAAATAAATGATCTAACAGTGCAGCTAAAAACACTTGAAAGACAACAACAAATGGACCCTAAACCCAACAGACAGGAAGAAATAACAAAAATCAGAGCAGAAGAAATCAAATAGAAACAAAGAAAACAATACAAAAGTTAATGAATCCAAAAGCTGGTTGTTGAAAAGATAAATAACATAGACAGATCTCTAGACCAGTTAGCCAAAAGAAAGAAAGAGAAACTCCAAATTAATAGCATCCATGATGAAAAGGGACACATCATAACAGATAAATAAATATCAAGAAAATCATAGGAGAATACTACAAAAACCTATGCTCTACTAAGTTTGAAAACATAAGAGAAATGTATGAATATCTGAAATCTTGGGAATCAACAAAGCTTAACCAAGAAGAGATTGACAGTTTAAAGAGATCTATAACATATGAGGAAATTGAAGACATAAAAAAAAACCTCCCAACTAAAAAAAATCCTAGGCCCAGATGGTTTCACAGTATAATTCTATAAAACATTTAAAGAGGTCTTACAACCATTACTACTCAAATTGTTCAGAAGGATACAAACAGAGGGAAATCTCCTAAATTCCTTCTATGAAGCCTTCATCAGGCAAATAGATAACCAAAAACAAAAGCTATAGACCCAACTCATTAATGAAAACAGATGTAAAAATTCTCAACAAAATACTTGCAAATCACTTACAGACCCATATCAAAAAGATCATACATCATGATCATGTTGGGATTCATACCAGAGATGCAGGGATGGTTCAACATATGTAAATCAATAAATATCATGAAATACATAAATGGATTAAAAGAAAAAAAAATCACACAATCATCTCAATTGATGCAGTAAAAGCCTTTGACAAGATCCGGCATCCCTCCATGTTTAAAGTTTTACAGGGAATTGGATTGAAGGGAACATTCCTCAACATAATCAAATCCATACACAACAAATCTACTGCCAACAGTAGGTTTTGATGGAGAAAAATTAGAAGCATTCCCCTTAAAGGTGGGAACCTGGCAAGACTGCCCCCTACTGCCACTCCTCTAATATAGTGAATGAAATGCTTGCTAGGGCAATAAGGCAAGAAAGGAAAATTAAAGGAGTACTAATTGGAAAAGAGGAAGTCAAACTATCCCTCTTTGCAGATGATATGAAATTTTATCTGAGGGATGCTAAAACCTCCACCAGAAAACTTCAAGAAATCACTAAGAGTTTCAATAAAGAAGCAGGATACAAAAATAACCTAGAAAAATCAGTAACCTTTCTTTACAACAACAACAAGCAACTAGAGAAGGAGTATAAGGAGACCTTCTCACTCACAATAGCCTCAAAAAATACCTGAGAACAAACGTAACCAATGACAATAAACATCTCCATAACCAAAATTTATAACTGTGAAGAAGGAGATTGAAGATGACATCAAAAGATGGAAAGACCTCCCATGTTCATGGATTGGGAAAATTAATATGGTAAAAATGTCCATTCTACCCAAATTAATATGCAGATTCAACGCAATCTCAATTAAAATCCCCATGAGTTTCTTTACAGAGTTGGAAAAAAAATCCTTAAATTCATGTGGAAAAACAAGATGCTGGATAGCTAAAGAAAACCTGAGTGAAAAATGCAACATATGGGGAATCACTTTACCAGACTTTAAGCTATATTACAGGACTACAGTCATAAAGACAGCCTGGTACTGGTACAAAACAGACCAATGGAACAAAATTAAAGATCCAAACTTGTACTCATACAGTTTTAGCGACCTCATATTTGACAAAGGGGCGAAAAAAGCTCAATGGAGGAAAGATAGCTTCTTCGGCAAGTAGTGTTAGCAAAACTAGATCACCATTTGTAGAAGAAAAAAATTAAACCCCTACCTCTCACCCTGTACAAAAATCAATTTCAAATGGATCAAAGACCTCAAAGTGAAACCTGAAACTCTGAAGGTAATAGAAAAAAATGTTGGCAGCAACCTACAAGACATAGTCATATGAAAAGACTTTCTAATTCAAACAGCAGCCATGCAGGGAATAAGGTTATCAGTTGACAAGTGGAACCTTTACAAACGCAAAAGCTTCTGTACAGTGAAAGAAACAATCATGAAAGTGAAGAGAAAACCCACAGAGTGGGAGGAAATCTTCACCAGTAATACATCTGACAGAGCATTAGCTTCTAGCATACATAAACTACTCAAAAGAACAAAGAAGAAAACAAATTACCTACTCAAAAGATGGAGTAAAGAGCTGAACAGAGACTTCACCAGTGAGGAATTAAAGATGGCTGAGAAACATCTTAAAAAGTGTTAACATCATTAATAATTAAGGAAATACAAATTAAACCCACTCTCAGATATCATCTCACTCCAATACTATTAGCTAAGTTCCAGAAAACAAAAGATGTCAGATGCTGGAGAGGTTGTGGTGAAAGGGGAACACTCATCCACTGCTGGTAGGAATGTAAACTTGTACAACCACTATGGAAAGCAGTGTGGAGAATCCTTAAAAGACTCAAAATGAGTCTACTACCTACCCATTCATACCAATCTTGGGTATATACCCACAGAACTCATCCTACCACAAAGATACATGCACATCCATGTTTATTGCAGCTCTCTTCACAATAGTGAAGAGCTGGAACCAACCCAAATGCCCCTCAACTGACAAGTGGATGTACCATAAAAATGTGGTACATGTACACAATGGAGTTCTATTCAGTGGTAAAGAAAGATGGCATCATGAACTTTGCAGGTAAATGGATGGAACATGAAGCCATTATGCTAAGTGACATAACACAGTCCCAGAAAAAAAACGGCAAATGGTTTCCCTCAGTTGTGGATGCAAACACCACATCCCCAGTCGAAAGGCAAGCTGAACAGCATTATTTTTATATTTCTTTTTATCTGAAAGCTACTATGGTGTTATAAAGTAAATCTCTTAACAGGCTCTAGAATCGACCCACCACTTATTTTCACACTCTGTAATCACTGTAATATGGGTGGAAGTTATGTATTCATATTTTAGACTAATATAAAATTAAAGGAAGAAAATGTGAATTCCTAAACATAAAAACCTGAGAAAAAGATGCAGGACATTTATGGCAGAATGGATGATCTGGTGTGGGGTGGGGGGAATGGAAAGAGGAATTTGTCTAAATTGAACTGAAAAAATGCTGTGTGAAATACACAAAACATCAATAAAAGAATTAAATTTAGAAAGAAAGATGACATCGTGAACTTTGCAGGTTACTGGATGGAACTAGAAGATATTATGCTAAGTGAAGTAACACAGTCCCAGAAAAACAAGTGACAAATGGCATACCTCATTTGTGGATGCTGGTACTAAGTACCTACTTGTAAGGCAAATTGAGTAACATTAATGTTACATTTCTCTTTAACAACAATTGTGGTCTTAGAATAGGAATCCCTTAACAGGTTCTAGAATTAACCTACTACTTATTTTCAGACTTTATAATTTTGGTTCAAGGGTGGAGGGTATTTTTGCATATTTTGAGCAATATAAAATTAAAAGGGAAAACATTCTTTTTCATATCTGTTGTTTCCAACCACTTACAGTGGCCCTTTCTCCAAGAAGCATTCCTCCTTCTAAACTGAATGGATCCAAAGGAGGCTTGAAACTCTACTATGTTAACAACATTCCAGTGAGATTTGCTTAAAATATAAATTACAACAGATATATTCAAAAGAATTGATACCATATTTAAATGACTCAAAGTATCTAAGGTCAAGTAAAATGAGATTGAGATGTGTTAGGAACCTAAATATAATAAATAGCAGAGATGTGTAAAAAATGTACTCCCATTCCTATAGCTAAGAATATATTTTCTTTATGGATATAACAACAATTAATACTTTAATTCTAAAACCAAAACTGGACATATACGTTAGCAATTATTTCCTTGATGTTTGGGTCATTATTTGATGAAAAAGCTCAGGTATTTATGAAAAGTGAAGTATACTGAATTACTCATCTATCTTTTACAGTGTTAACAATGCTGGCTTTATTTTTTGTTTGAAATATCATCTGGGTAATTTATGATTAAACTGGATATATTCAAAGAACTCATATGACTGTGGAAGAAAGAACCTTCATAAAGAACTTATTTTTAACTTGCAGGTTAGAGGAGTATGATATATTTAGAGTGCTCTTTACAACAGTACTGCAAAACTAGGACAGAAGCACCTAATCAATACATACTGGCCTAACATATTGTTTAAGCTGTATGACTTTTTCTTGTAGAGTAATGCTGGTTTGAAACAGATCTTCAGGTTTAAAATAAGAAGTTGAAAAGTGGCTCATCCTTTATTCTGTAATGATGTCCCCTTCAATCTGGTTTCTTCATTCTCAAGTCCATTTTTTAGTAATAATTAAATGATAGTCACTAATTAAACCTCAGTGTATAAAAGCAGTGGCAAAAGATATACTACCCTTTGTATTTTTAGATTATTCACTTGCAGAAACACTAAATTTAAGTCAATTAATCTCCTCCTCTTCTCCTTCCCTTTTCTTTAATGCTCCCCTTCTGTCATGTAAGTTTGTATATAGTCTCAACAGAATGCATATATCTAATTAAAACTATTTTCTTTGAAATAATATAAAATATTTTCATACACAGATACTTATATATCCAATAGTATTAGAGGTGATGAAAGGACTTATAAACTAAAGCAAATATTGGACAGATTCTTTGCAGACCTATCTCCAGGTTTGACCTTGTGGAAGCTCAATAGCTATCAGCCCTCAAATCCTTTCACTCCCTAATTTGTGGTTTATTTGTGCAAAGAAATATTAGATTTTTTCCCCCATAGCTTAATGACTTGAAGTGATAATTAAAATTAATCTAGAAGCTTTAACATACTTGCCTGTAAGGTTCCCAGTAGACATATAGTTTCTCCTAAGTGTGTGTCTCCATTCATAAAGAAATAATACATCCTGTTTTCTTGGTAATTTGTTATTTTGTTTTGATGTTTTATACCATGTATAAAACATGAATGATAACGTGGAAAAATTATTATCAGGACCAGAAAATGGAAACTTAAGTGACATTCATGTACTACATATTTAACTTTATTACTAAAATATATTAAAATATATTCTAAGATAAATATATAAGGATTTGGTCTGGAGAGATGGCTTAATAGTGTCACTTGCAGATGATCAATATTTAATTCCCAGCACACATATCAGGTGATACACAACCACCTGTAACTCTAGTTCCAGGACATCTAACACCCTTTTCTGGCTGCAGTGGCATCCATGCACATGTGCACAAATCAAAACACAGACACAGACACATATGCAAAGCATGAATAAATTTGCAATTAAAAAAATCTAACAGATGAGAAAAGAAGCATGAATAAAAAGTGAAAAGTGATGAAGAGATGTCTCAGCAGGTAAGAGCACCTACTGCTCTTGCAAAGTACTGGAGCACCCACATGTTTGCTAACAGCTGTCCATAATTCCAGTCCTAAGGGATCTGATGCTCCTTTCTGGCCTCCATTAACATTGTGCACATGCAGTGCACTTAAATAAATGCAGGCAAATCCACTCATCACAAAAAATAAACATGAATAAAGAAAAAAGTGCTGATTATAAAAAGGAAACAATGCATGTACAGTAATAACTACATAAATAAGTAAATCGTTATTAAAATAAAATGGTGATTAAAATAAAGTACAAGTTGAATTTTGTTGGAATAAATAATGTGGGGGAAAAAAGTCTAGGACAACACATGCTTACTGTGCCATTACTTTACTTTAGATAAAAAGAGCTGCATAAATACTCAAATTCAGAAAGAACTTACACAAAACAAAATTAGAATCCAAGACTAATAGAATCATTAATGTGGATTCCACCCCAAACAGGTGGCAACTGTTCTCTCCTTGTAATGATCAGTAACCAGTTGTTGAATTTACTCTGAGGTTAAAATTTGCAAACTATTTAAAAAATGTTAGCAACTATTTGAAATGTAAACTATGAATCTGAATATAAGTATGGAGGGGTTGAGAAAGAAGTGGAAAACAGCCAACATAAATACAGTTTGTAATAGCCAGGAGTGAGCTAGGGGAACTGGGCCCTCTTGCTATGGCACCCAGCTCACACAGAGGACACATGAGCTTCTCATTTTCAGGCATAATATTTTACAGAACTGGGTCAGCTCATTCTGATTTGTAATCCTAGAAAGGGGATGGAGTTACTATATTCCACAATTAAGAGAGATTGTATTCTGAGTAAAGTACAATATTATTCCTGTATTATAATTTCTCCAAAAATAACTTATTCATCAAAGGCAGATGTTCAGCAAAATATAAGAATGTAGCAAATCAAATCTAATATTAAATCTGGGAGTGTGTGTGGACCTGTGGGTTGTGTGGACCAGGCGGATTGGCCCAGAGCCCTCTGGGAGTTAGGAGCTGAGGTTCGAACACCAACTGCTGCCCAAGCAGTTGGGGGCAGATTAAGTGCTGTCTGAGCATCTGGGGGCAGAGTGTGTGTGGACCTGCAGGTCCTGTGGACGGGGCAGGTTGGCCTAGAGTGCTCTGGGAGATAGGAGCTGATGTTTGAACACAGACTGCTGCCTGAACAGCTGGGGTGGAGGGTACCAGTGCAAGGGCTAAGCAAGCAACACCCCCCCCAACTTGAACCCCCAACTGGAACTCAGGAGAGAGTGGCTGGCAGCAGAGGCAATACAGTGTTCAGAAGGTGTCATCCAGGTTGTTAACCATCCAGCTCTTGCAGAACAGAAAGGGAAAAGTGAACTATACCTTCCAATATAGAACCCAAACTGAAAGCCTAAAATCTAGACAAGTCAACACTCCATTCATAAGGAGAATACAACAAAGACACTCTAAGGAATCAAGGAAAGCAATCCTTCAACAAAGTGAAGAGGCATTCAAGATTTGCAGCAGAATACAGGCAAAAGGCTAACCACAAGCCAAGAGCACAAGGAAGGAACAAAATGGGCAAAGCACAGAATAACTCCACACCAAACTGTCCAGAGCCAGTGGAGGACTGATACAATGGGATCTCCCTGGAGGTAACCCAGGACACAGATCCCAAAATAACAATCACAGATATATTCAAAGAAATCATAAAACTAAGGGGAGAGAATGAAAAACTCAGAAAGGACCTAGAGGGAGACAAGGACAAACTTCGGAAAGAACTAAAAGGAGAAAATGACAGAGTCCGGAAAGAGCTTGAGGAACAAAATGACAAACTCCAGAAGGAAGTGGAAACACTGAAAAGATCCCATGCTGAAATGAAAAAGGAAACCAATGAGCTACAAGAAAAGATTGAGAAGTTCCAAAAGGAAATGGAAATAGTAAAGAAAACACAGGAAGAAATGAAAAAGGAAATCTAATAGTCCTCTAATCAAGAGGAAAGAATGGGAAAAAGCCTCAGAAGCAGAAAGGAGGAAGCAGAAAAAAGAATAGCAGACCTAGAAGACAACACAGAAAAAATAAAAAAGCTCAAAAAAATACTATGAAAATTTTTAAAATACACAAGAGTGGAACAACCAGGAAATGTGGAACACTATGAAAAGATCAAACCTCTGCATCATAGGGATAGAGGAAGGAGAAGAATACCAAGAGAATGGTATTGATCAGATTGTCAACAAAATAATAGAGGAAAATTTCCCCAAATTAAAAAAAAAGAGAAAAACCTGCACAAATACAAGAAGCAAGTAGAACACCAAATAGACTACACCAGAAAAGAAACTCACTCCACCATATCATAGTTAAACTGCTAGACACCCAAAACTAAGACAAAATTCTGAAAGCCGCAAGAGAATAACAACAAGTTACATATAAGGGCAAACTTATCCGAATTAAAGCTGACTTTTCAGCACAAACTATGAAAGCAAGAATGACGTGGACCAAAGCATTCCCAGTGCTAAATGACTTTAAATGCCAACCTAAGGTTAATATACCCAACAAAAATGTTGATTCTAGTTGAAGGAAAGAGAAAACTTTTCCATGACATAAACAAGATGAAAGAATGCATGTTTGGAAAACCAACACTTCAGAAAATACTTGAAGCAATTCAAAGGACAGAGGAGAGGAACAACTACCCCCAAACACATTGAAAGAAAAATTTAATAAAAACAGCAATGCAGAAATAGAAACCTACACAAAAAATGCAAGGGATAATAAGGTGAAAGGAAGCAACACATCCCTCTCAATTATAACCTTAAATATTAATGAGCTGAACTCCCCAATCAAAAGGCATAGACTGAGAGACTGGATTAGGAAACAGAATCCATTGATATGCTGTCTAAAGGAAACCCATATCACCATTAAGGATAGGCATCAACTTAAAGTGAAAGGATGGAAAAAAATATTCCAAACAAATGGAAAAAAGAAAGCAGGAGTTGCTATCTTAATATGAGACAAAATAGACTTCAAAGTAAAAGAAATTAAAAGAGACAAAGAGGGCTATTATATCCTTATCAAAGAGAACATTAACCATGAGGACTTCACAATCATGAATATATATGTACCAAACTTCAGTGTACCACCCTTTGTAAATACAGCTCTACAGGACCTCCAGGCACAGATTAACCCCAGCACACTCATAGTAGTGGACTTCAATACCCCACTGAGTCCTTTGGACAGATCAACTGGACAAATAATAAGCAGAGAGACATCTGAACTGAACAATACAATAAAGGAAATGGACCTCACAGATATCAACCGAATATTCCACCTAAGCACCAGAGAATATACTTTCTACTCAGCACCCCAGGGAACATTCTCCAAAATTGACCACATATGTAGACACAGAAAAAACCTCAACAAATACAAAAAAATGAAATTGTTTCATGCATTCTATCAGACCACAGTGCAATAAAGTTCAATATCAACACCAGGATAAGCCCTGCTACCTACATGAATACATGGAGACTAAGCAACACACTCCTGAATAATGAATTGGTTAAGGAGGAAATAAAGAAAGAAATAAAAGCATTCCTGGAACTAAGTGACAATGACAGTACAACACAACAAAACCTATGGGATAATTTAAAAGCAGTCCTAAGAGGGAGGTTTATAGCCCTGGGTGCCTATATTAAAAAAAAAAAAAACAGAAAGAACACAGATAAATGAGATAACACTGCTGCTAAAAACACTGAAAAGATAAACAAAAAATACAACCCTAAATACAACAGACAGGAAGAAATAACAAAAATCAGAGCAGAAATCATTGAAATAGAAACAAAGAAAAACAATACAAAAAAAATCAATGAATCCCAAAACTTGTTCTTTGAGAGAATAATCGAGATAGACAGACCCCTAGCCAGTTAACCAAAAGAAGAAAAAACAAACTCCAAAATCAATAGACTTCCTGATGAAATGGGAAAAATCACAACAGACAGTGAAAAGATCCAGACAATCATACAGGAATACTTCAAAACCTATACTCTACTAAATTTGAAAACCTAAGAGAAATGGATGAATATCTGCAATCCAGGGAATCACCAAAGCTAAACAAAAAGGAGATTGACAGCTTATGCAAGAATTCTCAACAAAACACTTGCAAACCGTATACAGACCCACATCAAAAAGATCATTCAGCTGGGCATGGTGGTGCATGCCTTTAATCCTAGCACTGGGGAGGTAAAGGCAGGCAGGTCTTTGTGAGTTCAAGGCCAGCCTGGTCTACAGAGTGAGTTCCAGGACAGCTGGGGCTACAGGGAGACCCTGTCTCGAAAAGACCAAAAAAAAAAAAAAAAAAAAGTAAAAGATCATTCACTGTGATCAACTTGGATTCATACCAGATATGCAAGGATGGTTCAACATACAAAAATCGGTAAATATCATAAAACATAAATGGACTGAAGGACAAAAACCACACAGTCTTCTCAATTGATTCAGAAAAGGCCTTTGACAAAATCCAGCATCACTTCATGATTAATGTATTAGAGGGAGTATGATAGTTTACCTAAGCGACACTAAAAACTCCAACAGAAAACTCCTAGAAACAATTAAAAGTTTCAGTAAAGTGGTGGGATACAAAATTAACCTAGAAAAATCAGTAGCCTTTCTTTACACCAACAAAAAGCAACTGAAGAAGGAATACAAGGAGACCTTCCCAGTCACAATAGTCTCAAAAACAATAAAATACCTAGGAATAAACCTAACCAAAACCAAGGAACTCTACAACATAAATTATAAGATCCTCAAGAAGGAGATTGAAGAAGATATCAGAAGATGAAAGACCTCTCATGCTCATGGATTAGAAATATTAATATAGTAAAAATGTCCCTTCTACCCAAATTAATATACAGATTCAATGCAATCCCAATTAAAATCCCAAGGTCATTCTTCATATGCTTGGAAAAAAAGTTCTTAAATTCATATGGAACAACAAAAGACCCCAAATAGCAAAAGCAACCCTAAGTGAAAAGAGCAATACAGGTGGGATTTCTCTACCAGACATCAAATGATACTACACGGCTATAGTCATAGAAACAGCTGGGTACTGCCAGAAAAACAGACCTGTAGACCAATGAAACAAAACTGAAGATCCAAACTTGAGCGCATACAGTTTCATCTACCTCATATTTGACAAGAGAGCCAAAAAGACTCAATCTCAATAGAGGAAAGACAGCATCTTCAGAAAATGGTGTTGGCAAAACTGGATCACCACTTGTAGAAAAATAAAATTAACCCCCTACCTCTCACCCTGTACAAAAATCAACTCCAAATGGATCAAAGACCTCAACATGAAACCCAAAATTCTGAAGGCCATAGAAGAAAAAGTTGGCAGCAACTTAGAAGACATAGGTGTAGGAAAAGTCTTTCTAAACCAGATAGCAGCTGCTCAGGAAATAAGTTGACAATTGGCAAGTGGGATCTTATTAAACTCAAAAGTTTCTGTACAGCAAAAGAAACAGTCAAGGAAGTGAAGAGAAAACCCATAGAGTGTGAGGAAACCTTCACTGCTGATACATCTGACAGAGCATTAACTTCCAGAATATATAAACTATTCAAAAAACAAAGAAGTAAGAAAACAAATGACTCACTCAAAAGATGGAGTAAAGAGCTGAGCAGAGACTTTGCAAGTGAGGAATTAGAGATGGCTGAGAAACATCTCTAATAATTAATTATTAGTGATGTTCAACATCACTAATAATTAAAGAAATGCAAATTAAAACCACTTTAAGATATCATCTCACCCTGATAAGGCTGGCAAGGATCAATAAAACAAATGATACTAAATGCTGGAGAGGGTTTGGGGAAAGGGGTACACTCATCCACTGCTGGTGGGAATGTAAACTTGTACAACCACTATGGAAAGCAGTATGAAGAACCCTTTAAAGACTCAAAATGAGGCTACCACTTGACCCAGCCATTCCACTTCTGGGAGTATATCCATTATACTCTTCTTACCATAGAGATACATGTACAGCCATGTTTATTGCAGCTCTCTTCACAATAGAGAAGAACTGGAAAACCTAAGTGCCCCTCAACTGACGAGTGGATAGAGAAAATGTGGTTCATCTACACAATGGAGTTCTATGCAGTGGTAAAGAAAGATGACATCATGAAATTTGCAGGTAAATGGATGGAACTAGAAGATTTTATGCTAAGTGAAGTAATACAATCCCAGAAGCAAAAAAAAGACAAATGGTATCCCTTATCTGTGGATGCTAGTACCAAGTACCTAGTTGTAAGACAAACTGAACAATGTTAATGTTATATTCCTCATGATCTAAAGACAACTGTGCTCTTGCAATGTGAATCCTTTAACAGGTTCTAGAGCTGACCTAACATTTATTTTCAGACCTTGGGTTTTTGGTACATGTTGGAGGGGATGTGTGCATCTTTTAGAGTATTATGGGATTAAAATGGAAAGATGCAAATCAAGAAATATGCTATGGAAATAACATACAGTTTCTTTTCAAAGGATACAATCTTAACATGGGTGCAATGTAATAGGCTAGTGCAACTTAGCTTTTCTGGGTGCTTAATGACCAAACTAAATGCCCATACCAATTTGGCCAAGGGACCTAAGGGATAACTTTGTTCCTTGCCCTCAGAGGTCAACCAGGTCTTAGGGGATTATGCATGGGGGTACATCTTGAAATGTCCTACAGATGTGGATCACCATTCTTCCTGTTCAGGGAGGTCTTGGAGAGCCACTGATGGGATTTCAGCCAGTGTCCAGTCTAAAGAGAGGAAAATCTGCTCATGCTTCAGAAAAGGAAGCCTGGTATAGCAAGATCTGCTTCTGTCCTCCAGTGGATGGAAGTGGTGAATGAAAAGCTGAAAGGAGCAAGGGGCTCCCACCCTTCTCCCCCCCAAAAAAACCCCCCCAAGAGATCCCTGAGGACCAGATCCTCAACTGACTTTGAGAAAACAAAAACCTTGGTTAATATGGGCTGTGTGGCCTTAAGCATCCAAAAGGAAAGTATGACCAGATACAAATAATTAGTAAGACCAGAGAAACTGTACTGCAGACATAGAACTTGAGATCTTAGTAAAAACGACAAAAAGAATTAAGAGAGAGTACTGTTATTTGACTTATCTCCAATTCTTACTGGCAAGTGCATCTACTCTGTGGCTGCCACCACTTTTGGCACTCCTCAAAGACATGAGACACAGCTTTTTTGTTTGTTTGTTTTTTGTTTTTTTGTCTTTTCGAGACAGGGTCTCCCTGTAGCCCCAGCTGTCCTGGAACTCACTTTGTAGACCAGGCTGGCCTTGAACTCACAAAGATCCACCTGCCTCTGCCTCCCGAGAGTGCTAGGATTAAAGGCTTGCACCACCACGCCCAGCGAGACACAGCTTTTTAACCTCCTAATATGGACTGAGGACTCATGTCTTCCCAAGAATCCTCCAAGCCTTTAATGCAGATGGGGACTACTGAAATACCCAGCTTGTGGACTAAACAGCTAAGGGGATTTCAGCCTTGTCAGTGTGTAGACTGCCGTTGTTGGACTACCTGGGCTGTATCATGGAGGCCAATGCAGGGCGATCAAGACAGGGCGTGTGCTTACTGGACTTCATTTTGGGGGACCATGGAAGGGAAAGACCCCAATGTGGAGCAAAAGTGCAGGATTGATGGTTGTTTGGGGTTGCCAAGGAGGAACCTTCAAGCACTTCCTTAAGGAAAACATGATATCTTTTAAGGAAGAAAAAAATCCTCCAATTCAAGTGATATGTGTATGTATGTATGTATATATGTATATATGTATATATGTATATTATATATATATGTATATATAACTATGTACATATATCTATATGTAATGTAGCAATACAAGTTGAAGAGAACAACAACAAAAGAACTGAAAAAAGAAATTCTGGAGAGACTTGAGAGAGATTTAAGACATGTATGACGGAGTGCAGGGATTTGGGTGGGATGGGGGGCATGGAAGGGGAAGTGACTCTAGATTCAATCGAGAAATCATGCATGACCTATGGATTAATAATGGTTATAATAAAAAATGGAAAACAAATAAAATAAAAATAAAAAATCTGACTCCATAAAACAGAGCCGTCACCAGAACTTCTCACCTCTATCAAACTGTAACTTCGTTTTCATTGATGTTTTCTCCCATATTTCTGTTCGTACTGCTCTGCCCAGCCTTTGTAACTGCCATTCTAATCTCAACTTCTAGAATATCAGTTTTTTCATTTCCCATATATTAACAATGCAATGTGAGAAATTTCTCTGTCTGCTTCTTTTTCCTGAATGATCTGCATTCCATTCATGTTGCCATAAGTGACACAATTTCATTCTTTTTTGCTTAAGTAATATTAATTTGTATATATATATATGTATATATCACCTTTTATTTTTTATCTCTTTTTTAAATTTTATTTATTTATGTGTATGAATGTACTGTCTGCATGTAGGTTTGTGCACCTGTGTTGTGCAGTGCTGCGGAGGTCAGAAGAGGGTGTCGGATTCCCCTGGAACTGGAGTTCTCCTGGAATTGGAGTTACAGATGGTTCTCAGCCACCATGTGGGTGGTGGGGATCGAACCCAGGTCCTCTGCAAGAGCAGTCGGTGCTCTTAACCGCTAGGCCATCTCTCCAGCCCATATCACCTTTAAAAAACCCATTCATCAGTTGTTCAACATTTAGATTGTTTCTGACTTTTGCTTGTTGTAATTCTGTGACAGAGAACAGGGTCTTACAGATATTTTATCAACATATTAATCCTGTCCTTTGGATGCATATAGTACTGTGATATCTGGATCATGTAGTGTTTTCTCTCTTTAATTTTTTTGCCAAATTTCTATACTGGCTAGTATAGACTAATAAAACAATTCCCATCATCAGTCCACAGGGCTCTTCTGTTGCACAGCCTGTACCGTTGTTTCCTGGAGTAAGGTGATATTCACTGCTGTTTTGATTCAGGTGCTATTGATGATTGCTAAGGTTGAAAAATAAATAAATATAAAATGAAATTTTACTATACAAAAGTCTGTATATGTGTTTGTATACCAATGTTAGGGGTTTGGGGGAGGGAGAAAGCATGAACAGATATTTTTATGGTTCATCAGACAGTAAATAGTGTCATGAAGAAGCCACGTTGTTTCCAGTTTCCCACAATCTATATTATTCTGCTGTAGCTAACTCTATGAACATTATTTATTACCCGCTACATTATTGCTGAACAGTTCTCCTTCTTTGTCAAATGCCTTGTAACTTGCCAAGCTCACATATCAATAAATGTTCAGCTAAGAGACAGCAACTTAATGAAACAAAATCAGCAAAAATGTTTTTAGCCAAAATGAAGCCTAGTGTGTTAAGAAAATGAACTTCCTCTATGACTGGTGGGGAATCCACTTGGGCATTTATACATTTCATTCAACCAACGTAGATGGACAGTCAGTGTCTATGTTGAGGTGGAGTTATATTAGTGTGTATTTGGCACCACTAGGGATTTCTTCAGAATGTTTTCCAGAGCTATATTGTCAGCATGTTGAAAAATGCACTGCTGCTTCCCAATAAGTATTTGATAATATACTCTTCAGTGCATTACTGGTTCTTCTTTTCTGTCTATTTTTTTCCAAGATTGACCACTTTCTGTGACTTGCCTTCTGCCCACGGACTTAAGTACCCAGAGATTTGCACATTGAGCAGTGCTTAAACCATGTCCATTCCTTTCAATTATAGAGAGGCTGAGCGAATATATCAGTTGGCCAATAGATGGAGGATAGATTGGCAATTTCCCATCCTGTTCTACTTAAAGTCAACATAAAACTAACAAAGTCAGTATTTCTGCCAAGCAGTTAACTTCATGTGACAAACTTATTAGTAACGGAAATAAAAGTAATTTATTTTATTACAAGACTAATATTTACACTAACTCATTTTTGGTAGGAAGTCATATTCTATTGTAACCCGGATTAAGAGAAATGCATTTTTTTTTCCTGAGCTCTAATGGGGATGGGAGCTGTGTCATATTTCACACTGAGGGAGACTCTAGGGAACTGGCAATGAATTTGCTTGTATATTTGTTCACTTTAAGTGTTGTCATTGGAGTGCTATGATTCTGATGTAGAAAACTGCACTTAAACAAAAACATAAAAATACTTAAAAGTAAAAAGTATAGTATTTTGGAAAATTTCTGAAGTTGTTTTCATTATTGTATTGCTTTTTTTTTTTTGCATGGAAGACCCATACGCTCTTCTCTTCAGAGCCATCTGTGCACCTCTGGTTACTCAGTGAAAATCTGAATCTGAGAATGCACTCAGTTATTAGGAACTGAGGATCTGTACGTATTATTGGTAGCTTCATTTTCTAAACTAATCATTTTTTGTCCCAGCTAACATAAAATTACCACAGTGTTCATCTAATTTCATTATAATCCAGACAAACGCAATGAAAGGTCAGTAATCACGGTGTGATATATGGAAGAGGATGCCAGCCAAGGACAGTAACACCACCAAATTAAGGGGCGTGGGAAGAGAGTGGATGACGATGGGGACAGAGGTCATCCATGCCAGTCTTTCTTTGCCTTTCTTACCTAGATTCTTCCATGACTGGATGTGTGATTTAGAATGAAGAGAAAACCAACCAAAGAGTTTTATCTCCTTTTAAACCACAAGAGAGGTATACAAGATAACTTGATTTACTTATGTTGAACCATCCCTGCATCTCTCCAACTCAGGTGATATATATATATATGTAATACAAGTTGGAGAAAAAATGGAATGTCCATGTTAAAGTATCACTGTATTTTGATGCTTCATTTATGTTACTTTGATGCTATGTGTACTCTAAAGTTCAACTTAAAATAAAAAAAAAAGATAACGCATAGCATGTGAAAGGACTCAGAAATTTTAGGTCATTTACTATGACACTACAGTTAGATTGTTTTGCAAATCAGGAATCTGGCTGGGAAACTTTCCAGTTCAGTGCCTCTAAGGGTGAGCAATAACATTGTCACCAAGCACTTCAGAATAAGCGTTCTCGATGGAAGGTTGGGGTCAGCTGCAGCCTCCTAGAATTTCTCCTCTTCTGCTGTAACTTCAGTGCAGGGACTAACAGTATTCTCTGGCACGGAGTATGAGCGCCATGACCCACTGAACAGAGCCCAGCACAAGTCCCAACTGTGGGAAGCGCCTTGGGGGTAGGATCTTAGCTTCACCTGTCCACGTCATTCTTATGTGTTTTAAGATGAGGATAGCCATTAAAGTAAGAGGAGCTGATTACACTGAGTAGTAAAAGTACAGGTTAGAATGACTGGGTGAAAAATTAAAAAAAAAAAACAAGAAAAAAAAAACACTTGTTTGTTTATCTCAGTAGGAACATGAGAAAATTTACATCCATGAAATCAATGAACAAATAAGATTGTGGTGCTGAGTTTAAGGCCACACAGCCCAGATTAACCAAGGTTTTTGTTTCTCAAGGTCAGCTGAGGATCTGGTCCTCAGGTGTCACTCAGGTTTTTTGGGGGGAGGGAGCCCCTGGTTCCTTTTGGCTTTTCATTTACCAGTTCCATGCATGCACTC
Source organism: Rhizomys pruinosus (assembly GCA_009823505.1). Taxonomy (NCBI): domain Eukaryota; kingdom Metazoa; phylum Chordata; class Mammalia; order Rodentia; family Spalacidae; genus Rhizomys; species Rhizomys pruinosus. Next base: position 2,377,334 of record VZQC01007984.1, read on the forward strand.
CAGGACAAAGTTAGGTCTTGCTAGACCAGGCTTCCCTTTTTGAAGCATGAGCAGACTTTCCTATTTATAGACTGGACATGGGCTGAAGTCCTATTAGTGGATCTCCAAGACCTCCCTGCACAGGAACACTCACATTATATCTTGATTTCTTTTTTTCTGGATTTAAAAAATATAATACATTTATTGATGTTTTGTGTATTTCATACATCATTTTCCTGTTCAATTTACACATAATACCTTTTCTCCCCCCCCCATGCCACCCCACCCTGGTTCATGCATTCTGCCATATATGACTTGTATCTTTCTCTCAGTCTTTTTTAATGTTTTTCTCTGTAGAGGTTTGTTGCTTTGGGCAGAATTTTACTGTATCAGTGTTCTTTCACCCAATCTATGTTGTTGTTGTCTCCCCCCCCATTTGTACTGCTCAAAAATATGCATATATAAATGTCATACATGTACCAGAATTATGTCCTCTGGGAATAAACTGTATGTTAACTCCATAATATGTTTAGGAACTCATATTTCCCCCTTTAATTTTATATTAAAATTAAATATGCTCTAAGTTATGAATATATAACTTCCACCCATATACATTAATTACCATGTCTGAATATAAGTGGTAAATTAATTCTAGTGCCCATTAAGAGGTTCACATTATAACAGCACAGTAGTTTTCAACTAGAAAGAAATATGAGCTGGGCATGGTGGTGCACAGCTTTAATCCTAGAACTTGGGAGGCAGAGGCAGGAGGAGCTCTGTGAGTTCAAGGCCAGCCTGGTCTACAGAATGAGCTCCAGGCCATCTGGGACTAAAGGGAGACCCTGTTTCAAAAATAAAAAAAAAAAAAAAATAAAAAGGAAAGTACAAACATTTCTAAGCTGTTTTCTCAACTGGGAATTTGGTTGAGCAGTCACGATTGAGGGAAGCCATTCGCCGATTTGTGTTCCTTTGGGGACTTTGTTACTTCACTTAGCATAATGGCTTCAAATTCCATCCATTTACCTGCAAAGTTCATGATGTCATCTTTCTTTACTCTTGCATAAAACCCTTGGTATAAATATACCACATTTTTGTTACCCACTTGTCTGTTGAAGGGCATTTGGGTTGGTTCCAGCTTTTCACTTTTGTCAAGATCACTGCAATAAACATAGATGTACATGTATCTTTGTGGTAGGATGAGTCTTGTGGGTATATAACAAGGAGTGGTATGGCTGGATCAGGTGATAGGCTCATTTTGAGTCTTTTAAGAGTTCTCCACACTGCTTTTTTTCCACTGTGGTTGTATGAGTTTACATTCTCACCAGCAGTAGATGAGTGTTCCTCTCCAGCATTTGATGTCTTTTGTTTTCTTGATCTTAGCCAGTCTTATCGGAATGAGATGATATCTCAGTGTGGTTTTAATTTGCATTTCCCTAATTATTAATGATGTTGAACACTTTTTTAAATTTATTATTATTTTTTTGTATTTTTTTGAGACAGGGTCTCCTTATAGCCCTAGCTGTCCTGGACTCACTCTGTAGACCAGGATGGCCTTGAACTCACAGAGATCTGCCTGCCTCTGCCTCCTGAGTGCTAGGATTAAAGGCATGCACCACCACGCCCGGCAATGTTTAAGATATTTCTCAGTCATCTTTACTTTCTTGCTGGTGAAATCTCTGCTTAGTTCTTTACTAAATATTTGAGTGAGTCATTTGTTTTCTTACATCTTTGTTTTTTGTGTAGTATATATATTCTTTTTTAAAATTTTTATTTATTTTTATTTATTTTTATGTGTATGAATGTACTGTCTGCATGTAGGTTTGTGCACCTGTGTCATGCAATGCTGTGGAGGTCAGAAGAGGGTGTCGGATTCCCCTGGAACTGGAGTTAAAGATGGTTCTCAGCCGCCATGTGGATACTGGGGATTGAACCTGGGTCCTCTTTAAGAGCAGTCAGTGGTCTTAACCATTATGCCATCTCTCCAGCCCCTTGAGTAATATATATATTCTTGATATTAATGCTCTGTCAGATGTATCACTGGTGAAGGTTTCCTCTGTGGATTTTCTCTTCACTTCCTTGATAATTTCTTTTGCTGTACAAAAGCTTGAGTTTGATGAGGTCCCACTTATCAGCTGTTGACTTTATTTTCTGTGTGGCTACTGTTTGATTTAGAAAGTCTTTTCCTACTCCTATGTCTTGTAGATTGCTACCAACTTTTTCTTCTATCACTTTGGGCTTTACCTTGAGGCCTTTGATCCACTTGGAGTTGAGTTTTGTACAGGGTGAGAGGTTGGGGTTTAAATTTGTTCTTCTACAAATGGTGATCCAGTTTTGCCAGCACCATTTGCTGAAGATGCTATCTTTACTCCAATGAGCTTTCTTGCCCCTTTATTGAATATGAGGTAGCTGAAATTGTATGAGCTCAAGTTTGGATCTTCAATTTTGTTCCATTGGTCAACAGGTCTGTTTTTATGCCAGTACCAGGCTGTCTTTATGACTATAGCCCTGTAATATAGCTTGAAGTCTGGTAAGGTGATCCTCCCTGTATTGCATTTTTCTCTCAGGCTTGCTTTAGCTATTCAGGGTCTTTTGTTTTTCCATATGAATTTAAGGATTTTTTTCCACGTCTGTAAAGAAACTCATGGGGATTTTAATCAATATTGCATTGAATCTGTATATTAATGTGGGTAGAATGGACATTTTTACTATATTAATTTTTCTAATCCATGGGAGGTTTTTCATAATCTTCAATCTCCTTTTTCAGGAGTTTAAGATTTTTGTTGTAGAGATCTTTGGCATGTTTGTTTAAGTTTATTCCCAGGTTTTTATTTATTTATTTTATGTTATTATTTTATTTTATTTTATTATTTTATTTTGAAGATGTTGTGATTGGGGAGGTGTATTAGTCAGGGTTCTCTGAAGAAACAGAAGCAACAGGACGAACATATAGCTATATACCATTTATTGATTTGCTCACGTGACAGAGCTCAAGGAGTGCAATAGTAGCCTCGCCGCACTGGGGAAGCTGAGAATCCAGGAAACTGCTCAGTCCGCAAGGCTGGATGTCTCAGTAGTGCCAATCTGGTGCTGAAGGCCTGATGGATTCCAGGAGATCTGCTGGTCTCAGTACATGCTGGGATCCGAAGGGTTGATCACAGCAGCAAGACAAACTCACCAGTGAGAGAGAGGCAAGCCACAGGAGAAAAAAGGGAGCAGCTCCCTCTGCCGTGGCATTTAATATTGACTGCAGGCAGAAGGTAACACCCACATTTGGGATGGGCCACCTGGGTTGAGCTAGTCCAATCCGAAGATCCTTTTTCTCTTATTTGTTCCTTAGTCCAGTCAAGTTGACACCCAGGATTAACCATCACAGGAAGTCTCCTTATATTCCTTCTCCTGTTCCTTATTGTTGGTGTAAAGAAAGGCTAATGTTATTTTAGGTTAATTTGTATCCTACCACTTGGCTGAAACTCTTATTGTTTCTAGGAGTTTTCTGATGGAGTTTTTTTTTTTTTTTTTTTTTTTTTTTTTTTTTTTTT
>VZQC01007984.1:2382300-2404753 GCA_009823505.1 Rhizomys pruinosus
TGGTTAACTGGGGTTAGAGGTCTATCTTGTTTTCTTTCAAAGAGCCAGCTTTTGGACTTCATTTAATTTTTAATTGTTTGTTTCTATTTACTGTTTCTGCCTTGATTTTTTGTTATTTCTTTCTGTCTGTTGTTTTTAGGTGTCCCATTTGTTGTTGTCTCTAAGTGATTTTAGCTGCAGTGTTATGATACTTTATTGTTCCCTTTCTTCTGTTTTTTTTTTTTTTTAATGTGGGTACTTAGGCATATGAATTTCCCTCTTAGGACTGCTTTTAAAGTATTCCACAGATTTCGTTGTGTTGTACTGTCATTTTCATTTAGTTCCATGAATACTTCTATTTAATTCTTTATTTCTTCCCAGACCCATCCATTATTCAGGATTGTGTTGTTTAGTCTCCATGTTTTCTTGTAGCTAGTTGGGCTTATTCTGGTGTTAATATTGCACTTTATTGCACTGTGGTCTGATAGAACGTATGAAATAATTTCAATCCTTTTGTATTCATTGAGACTTCTTTTATGTCCCAGCATGAGGTTGATTTTGGAGAATGTTCCACAGGGTGCTGACTAGAAAATATATTCTCTGGTGTTTGGGTGGAATATTCTGTAGATGTCTGTGAGGTCCATTTGTTACATTGTATTGTTCAACTCTAATATCTCTGTTTATTTATTTATTTTTGTCCAGTTGATCTATCCAATGGGCTCACTGCAGTATTATAGCCCCTCCACTTTTAGTGTGCTGGGAATAATCTGTGACTTGAGGATCTGCAGAATTGTGTTTGTATACTTTGGGGCACCTGAGTTTGGTGCATAGATATTTAGGACTGTGAAGTCTTCATGGTTAATTGTTCCTTTGAGAATGATGTAATGGCCCTCATGTCTCTTCTGATTAATTTTACTTTGAGATGTATTTTGTCCGATATTAGAATAGCCACTATGGCTTGTTTCTTGGTACCATTTTCTTGGAATATTTTTTTCCATCCTTTCACTCTAAGGTGGTGTCTGACCTGGAGGGTGAGATGGGTTTATTTTTTTTTTTTATTTTTATTTATTTATGTGTATGAATGTATTGTCTGCATGTAGGTTTGTGCACCCATGTCGTGCAATGCTGCGGAGGTCAGAAAGAGGGTCTCAGATTCCCGTGGAACTGGAGTTCTCCTGGAATTGGAGTTACAGACGGTTCTCAGCCACCATCTGGGTGCTGGGGATCGAACCCGGGTCCTCTTCAAGAGCAGTCAGTGCTCTTAACCGCTAGGCCATCTCTCCAGCCTCAAAATGGGTTTCCTGTAGACAGCATATAGAACGATTCTGTTCCCTAATATATTCTCCCAATCTTTGTCTTTTGATTGAGGAGTTTAGCCTATTAATATTAAAGATTATTATTGAAAGATGTATGTTGCTCCTTTCAACTTATTTTTTGTTTGTATTCTTGCTCTAGGTTTGTATTTATGCTGTTATTTTTTTATTAATTTCTCTCTGTAGCTGCTTGGGGAAAGTTGTTCCTTTCCTCTGGTCTTTGAATTGCTTTGAATATTTTCTGAAATGTTGGGTTTTTTAAAGTGTATTCTTTCATTTTGTTTATGTCATGAAATATTTATCTTTCTCTTTCATTATAATTGACATTTTTGCTGTGTATAGTAATTTGAGTTGGCATCTAAAGTTGTTTAGCGTTGGGAATACTATGGTCTCCATTCTTCTGGCTTTCATAGTTTGCACTAAGAAGTCAGCTGTAATTCTGATGGATTTCCTCTTATATGTAATTTGTTGTTTTTCTCTTGTTTCTTTCAGTATTTTGTCTTTGTTTTGATCATCTAGAATTTTAATTATGATATGGCATGGGGAATTTCTTTTCTGGTCTTGTCTATTTGGTGTTCTATGTGCTTCTTGTATTTGTATGGGTTTGTCTTTTTTTCAGTTTGGGGAAATTTTCTTCTATTATCCTGTTGAAGGTCTGATCAATTCCATTGTCTTGGCTTCTTCTCCTTCCTCTCTCCTTATGATGAAGAGATTTTTTTTTCATAGTAGCCCACATTTCCTTGTTGTTCCACTCTTGCGTTTTTTTTTTTTTAATTTTTCATAATTTTCATGAGCATTTTAGTTGTTCCCTGTTATCCTGCAGGTTTGATTGTCTATTTTCTTCTTCATCCATTCTGTTTCTGAGGCTTTCTCTCATCCTTTCCTGTTGATTGGATGAGTGTTCAGTTTCCTTTTTCACTCCTTCCTGTTATTTCTTTAGTAGGTCCACTTCCTTTTGGAGCTTGTCATTCTCTACTTGTGGCTCCTGGCTTTGCTGGTCAGTTTCTTTTTTCATTTCAGCCTGGGATCTTTTCAGTGTTTCCACTTCCTTCCCGAGTTTTTCATTCTCTCCCTCTAGTTCTTTTCAGAGTCTGTGTTTCTCTTCCTCTAGTTTTTTTTGGAGTTTGTCATTCTTTCCCTCTAGTTTTTTATGAAGTTTATCATTCTCTCCTTCTAGATCCTTCCTGAGTTTTTCATTCTTTTCCCATAGTTCTATGATTTATTCTTTATATTCTTTGATTATTTTGAATATGTCTGTGACTGTTCTTCTAAGGTCCATGTCTTGGTTTTCCTCCAGGGAGATTTTGTTGTAGGGACCTTCTGTAAGACTGGTTGAGTTCAGTGTGGATTTATTGAGATTTTCCCATGTTGCTATTTTTTTGTTGCGGCTTTGGCATTTGGGTTTATTTTTTGTTTGGATTCTGCTGCTAATTTCAAATGTTAATATGGAGGATTGGTTGGTCACTCACTGTGCTTCCTGCCAGTCAGTTCCTCTACATTGGCAGTGCAGTCTAGAATCACTAACACTGTGCTCAGTAGATCATCTGCACACCAGCTTATTGGATCCTCTGCACCACTGGTTTGTGCTGGCCTCCTAAGCATCTCCCTGAGGGAGGCTGGGTGACTCTGCCCAAGTCAATCATGTGGGAGGCAGGAGGGGCATAGTATCCCACCTGGTTCCTGAGCCCCAGGCCTCTGGTGCTGGCTCCTGTTGCCCATTCTTTCCTGGCTCACCTGGTGTGTCTATAAAATAACCAGCACGTTTAAAAAAACACAGATTAAAATACATTTAATTTGGGGCTGGAGAGATGGCTCAGCAGTTAAGAACACCAACTGCTCTTGCAGAGGACCTGGATTAGATTCCCAGCACCCATTAAAAAATAAAATATATTTATTTCAAGTAAAATTAGTAATTATAAAATATAAAAGAAGAAAATTTTTATAATAATTATGACTATTATAAATATTAAATATTAAAATGCCCTTTTAAAAGACTCAATGATGGCTGGGCGTGGTGGCGCACGCCTTTAATCCTAGCACTTGGGAGGTAGAGGCAGGCGGATCTTTGTGAGTTCAAGGCCAGCCTGCTCTACAGAGTGAGNTGGTTAACTGGGGTTAGAGGTCTATCTTGTTTTCTTTCAAAGAGCCAGCTTTTGGACTTCATTTAATTTTTAATTGTTTGTTTCTATTTACTGTTTCTGCCTTGATTTTTTGTTATTTCTTTCTGTCTGTTGTTTTTAGGTGTCCCATTTGTTGTTGTCTCTAAGTGATTTTAGCTGCAGTGTTATGATACTTTATTGTTCCCTCTTCTGTTTTTTTTTTTTTTTTTTTTTTTTTAATGGGCGGTTACTTAGAGCTTATGATTTCCCTCTTAGACTGCTTTTAAAGGTATTCCACAGATTTTCGTTTGTCTGTTGTACTGCTATTTTCATTGGTTCCATGAATACTTCTATTTAATTCTTTATTTTTCTTTTCCCGACCATCCAATTTGATTCAGATTGTGTTGTTTGTCTCCCATGTTTCTTGTAGCTAGTTGGGCATTATTCTGGTGTTAATTATGTGCACTTTATTTGGCACTGTGGTCTGATAGAACGTATGAAATTAATTTTTCAAATCCTTTTGTATTATTGAGACTTCTTTTATGTCCCAGCATGAGGTTGATTTTGGAGAATGTTTCCCACAGGGTGCGACATAGAAAATATATTCTTGGTGTTTGTGGGTGGTGTGGACATTCTGTTAGAATGTCTTGCTGCAGGTCCATTTGTTACATTGTATTGTTCAAACTCTAATATTCTGTCTTTATTATTTATTTTTGTCCAGTTGATCTATCCATGGGCTCACTGCAGTTATTATAGCCCCCACTCTTTAGTGTGCTTTCAGGGAATAACTGGTGACTTTGAGGATCTGCAGAATTGTGATATATGATATTACTATTGTGCTAAACGTCGTGAGTTTGTTGCTAGATTTATCATGAATTGTGAAGTCTTCATGTTAATTGTTCCTTAGATTGAGTAATGATGTAATGGCCCTCATGTCTCTCTGATTAATTTTTCTTTGAGATGTATTTGTGTCCGATATTAGAATTAGCCCTATGGTTGTTTTCTGTGGTACCATTTTTCTTGCAAGATATTTTTTTCGCGAATCTTTCCACTCTAGGTGGAATGTCTGCCTTGGACGGTTGGATGGGTTTTATCTTTTTTTTTTTATTTTTATTTATTTATGTTGTATGAATGTATTGTCTGCATGTAGGTTTGGTGCCCCCATGATCAGTGCAATGCTGCGGAGTCAAAAGAGGGTCTCAGATCCGTGGAACTGGAGTTCTCCTGGAAATTGGAGTTACAGACGGTTCTCAGCCCATCTGGGTGCTGGGGGATCGAACACCGGGTCCTCTTCAAGAGCAGTCAGTGCTCTTTAACCGCTAGCCATATCTCCAGCCTCCAAAATGGGTTTCCTGTAGACCAGCTCTATTAGAACGATTTTCCGTTTCCTAATATATTCTCCCAATCTTTGTCTTTTGATTGAGGAGTTTAGCGGCCTATTAATATTAAGATTATTATTGGAAAGATGTAATGTTGCCATCCCTTTCAACATTTTTTTGTTTGTTTCTTGTCTTAGAGTTTGTATTTATGCTGCTTATTTTTTTATTAATTTTCTCTCTTTTAGCTGCTGCTTGGGAAGTTGCTTCCTTTCCTCTGGTCTTTGATTCGCTTCTGAATAATCTCTGAAAATTTGGTTTTTCTAAATGATTACGTCTTTCATATTGTTTATGTCATGAAATAATTTATCTTTCTCTTTCATTATAATTGACATTTTTGCTGTGTATAGTAATTTGAGTTTATCATCTAAAGTGTTTAAGCGTGGGAAATACTATGGTCTGCTTTCTTCTGACTTTTATAGTTGCACTAAGAAGTCAGCTGTAATTCTGATGGATTTCCTCTTATATTGTAATTTGTTGTTTTTCTTTGTTTCTTTCAGTGTATTTTGTCTTTGTTTTTGATGTCTAGCATTTTTTAATTCTGACTATGGCCATGGGGAATTTCCTTTTCTGGTCTGTCTATTTGGTGTTCTCTTTTTTGGTCGCTTTCTTGTATTTGTATCGGGTTTGTTTTTTTCATGTTTGGAGAAATTTTCTTCTTATTATCCTGTTGAGGTTGTATCCCTTCCATTGTCTTTGGCTTCTTTCCTTCCTCATCTCCTTATGATGAAGTGATTTTTTTTTCATAGTTAGCCCATTTCCTGGTTTTTCCACTCTTGCGTTTTTTTTTTTTTAATTTTTCAATTTTCATGAGCATTTTAGTTGTTCCCTGTTATCCTGCAGGTTTGATTGTCTATTTTCTTCTTCATACCATTTGTTTTCTGAGGCTTTCTTATCATTTCCTGTTGATTGGCTGCAGTGTTCAGTTTCCTTTTTCAATTCATCCTGTTATTCTTTAGTGGTCACATTCTTTTGGAAGATTGTCATTCTCTACTTGTGGCTCCTGGCTTCTGTGGTCAGTTTCTTTTTTCATTTCAGCCTGGGATATTTCCAGTGTTTACATGACTCCCGAGGTTTTGCATTCTATCCATCGAGGGCTTTGTACAGACGGCCGTTTGGTGCTCTTCCTTAGTTTGTTTTCCTTCGGAGTTGGGTCATGTCGTGTCACTCGAGTTTTTTAGGAAGTTGTAGCATTCTAGCCTTCTAGATCCTCCGCTGAGTTTTTCATTCTTTTCCCTAGAAAGTTCTATGATTTATTCTTTATATTCTTTGATTATTTTTGAATATTCTGTGACTGTTCTGTCTAAGGCCCATGTCTTGGGTTCTTCTGCGCAGGGAGACTCTTTGTTTAGGGACTTCTGTAAGGTTTGGTTGAGTTCAGTGTGGATTTATTGAGATTTTCCCATGTTGCTATTTTTTTGTTGGATTTGATTTTTTTTTTTTTTTTGTTTAATTTGTTTGTTTGGATCCTGCTGCTATTTCAATGTTAATTGGAGGATTGGTTGCGTCACTAACTGTGCTTCCTGCCATTCAGTTCCTCTACATTGACAGTGCATCCTAGTATTCACTAACACTGTGCTCAGTAGATCATCTGCACACCAGCTTATTGGATCCTCTGCAAGCCACGTTTGTGCTGGCCTCCTAAGCATCTCCCTGAGGGATGCTGGGATGATCTGCCCAAGCCTCATCATGGTGGGAGCAGGAGGGGACATAGTTCCACTCTGTTGCCTGAGTCCCAGGCCTCTGGTGCTGGCTCCTGTTGCCCATTCTTTCCTGGCTCACCTGGTGTGTCTATAAAATAACCAGCACGTTTAAAAAAACACAGATTAAAATACACAAATGGTAATTTGGGGCTGGCGAGAGAGTTGCCAGTCAGTGAAGACAAACAACTGTCTTGAGGACTGGGATTAGTATTCCCAGCACCCATTAAAAAATAAAATATATTTATTTATAAATAAAATAGTAATTAAAAAAAAAAAAAATGAAAAGAAGAAAATTTTTACTAAAATTATGACTATTATAACATATTAAACTATTAAAATCGCCCTTTTAAAAGACTCAGGAATGCTGGGCGGGTGGCGCACGCTGTTAACTCCTAGCAACTAGGATGAGTAGAGGCAGGCGGAGGATTTTGTGATGTTCAAGGCCAGACCTGCTCTACAGAGTGAGTTCCAGGACCAGCTGGGGCTACAGGGAGACTCTCGTCTCAAAAAGACAAAAAAAAAAAAAAAAAAAAAAAAGGACTCAATGATGATGACTCCAATTATATATTATTTTGTAACAAACTACCAGATCAAACATAATATCAGGTCTTATAAATGGGATTGTTTTGATCCATAATTTCAAGGTGTCATAAAATGGCATTGTTTTGATGCATAATTTGCAGGTGTGGATTTTCTGTATGGTTTTGCTGTCTAACACATGATTATATCATTTATTACACGTGTGAGTTTAGTGATTTTTTTTCATTTATCATTTTCCCCAAATATAAAGTAGTAACCACACCAACCTCACTAGGTTGTTACAGGGATAAAACACTAAAAGTCAAAAGCAGAATTTGATATGCTACAATGTATTTCTCTGGAATTATTGAATCTAGTTCCTCATTAAGTTTGTGAAGTATCCTCATGCTCATAGGCAAATGCAAAAGTTATATGAAAGTTTTTAGCTTTACATGTTACTGCATATAGAATTCTGAAATTTAGAGCCATAGACAATTAGAAATATGCAAATGTCGACCTATTATAATAAATCATAAATTTACATTAAATAATTTTACCTCGTAATTTAAAAGATATGTAAATATGTTTCTTAATGTTGTAAGTTGCATTTGATGCTGCACTTACTGTTGCAAAGAAATCTTTCACAGAATTTGAAACCTCAATTGCTGTTCTCTGAGTATTAAGGGAGTCTTATATTTGCATTTCTCTTTCAAAAAGCCCATCCTTCTTGCTGAGTATCTAATTATGCTCCAGTTTTGTTCTGAATAAAACATCTAGTTCACTACTCATGTGCAAAATTGTCTCAGGTTATAAATATGAATATTTATGTTACTATGTAATGATAATAGCTTATAATTATAGTGGACAATTAGCCCATTTCCTTTTCAAGTTACTGTCTTCCTCCATTATAATTTTTACTCCTGAACTGTACTTTAAGTGTGACCGAATGGCAGTCCACCAGCACTTTGCATTTTATCATACTGTACATTAAATTTTTCAGACTTGAATAATTCTTAATACAAAAGAGGTTTTCTTCTTTCATAGCTTTACAGGTTTTTTTAAAATAAAGCCAGATTAGTTATATACCTGTCTTCATCTAAATCATGATATTGTGTTTCTTAACATATAATAAATAATTAAGGTTTTTTAAATCATCATACTATTTTCCATTTACAGATCTGTTACAGCAACCTTGTCTGTCATCAGGTTTCAGTGGGGGAAGGAAGGTGACCTGTGTACTTTCTTCTACTGGTACCAAGGTTGTTAAGGATGCATTATGCCTACTGAGACATCTTTCCTACTGGGATCACACTACTGGTTTTGCTCAACCTGTCTTTAGATTCTCCAGGATTATAGGAGAGGAATCTTCTTAAGTAAGTTTCCATTTTACATACCAGTCTTAGAATTTAAAGAAAATTATCATTTCCTACATACTGCTTGCCAAGTTTTTGTCTTTTTATTTATTGTATTACTTTTTATTTTATGTGTATGAGTGTACCCTCGGATGCATGCTGTGCTGTGGATTGTTTGGGGAGCTCATAAAAGGGCAAAATCCCCTGGAAATGAAGTTACCGATGATTGTTGGCCACCATGTGGGTGCTGGGAATTGAACCCAGGTCCTCTGAAAGAGCAGTCAGTGCTCTTAACTGCTGAGCTATCTCTCCAGCTCCTGTTTTCAGCTCTTTTAAAGAAATAATGAAATTTTTACAAAGATTGAGAAATATTTATCACATACCTTTAAGTAATTCCTCAAGTCTGAAAACAAATTCACATGATGTTTTATGCTCCATTATTTAATTCATGTTTATATCTTCTTTTGAACACATTTTTAATTTTTATTTATTATTTTTATTTTGTCTATGAGTGTACTGCCTGCCCATGTACTTGTACCATGCAATGCCCACAGAGGTCAGAGGAAGGTGTCAGATCCCCTGGAACTAGAGTGGTTGTTAGCCACCACGTGGGTGCTGGGAATCAAACCCAGCTACTCTGCAGCAGCAGCCAGTGTTCTTAACAGTTAAGCCATTTCTCTAACCCCTCAACATATTTTTAAAAGATACTAATGTTGTTTTAAGATTTAAGCATGTTATTTAGTAACCATGGGACATAGATATGTTTTGGAAAATGATAGTAATCACTCAGACATTAAATTTTTCTAATTTTTCTGGATATTTATCTGTTCCTCTTTGAATGTTCTCTGTGATCAATACACAGTATCATTAACATTGTTCATGTAATTGTATGGACATACACAGATTCATATGCATGTCAGGACTCAAAAATCATAATAAAAGGGTAAAGCAAAGATCAACTTTAATAGCTTCTAAACTGCTATAGTAATTTTATTATTTATTACATATTAATATGCAAAAATTATATAAACAATTGCAAATGAAAAATGTATTAAATGTATCTTTAAAATGTATTAAAATAGAAAATGTGATAAAACAATTTAAAAAATGATAGATTTCCTGAATTTTTGATGGATATGAGCTATTTCTGGAAACATCTGTATTGTTGTTAAGTCTTCAGGAACATTATGTGCCTCTTACAACACACTTGTTTTTAGGAATTTTATATAGAAATAAAACGAAACATGGCTTCTTCAGTTTTTAGTTTTTGAATTGGGTTCTCTTTCCAGCCTCAGCTGGCCTGTAATTCACTATATAGATCATGCTGGCTTGGATCTCACAAAGATTTGTCTGCCTCTGCCTCCTGAATGCTGAGACTAAAGACTCCACTGTACCCAACAGTTTTCATATTTTTGAAATTTCCTGAATATACAAGCATTAGAAGGTAAAAATACAAATCATACTTTTGGTGTTGGCTCAAATCTCAGCTCTTCTCAGTTTAACATGGCCAGACTGAGCTAGCTCCTCTGTTGGTATGTCAAGAATTCCAATGTGGGAGAACTGGTCTTTAAGGGAGTGGCACTAAACAGTCTGGCCAGGCTCCCATGAATTAACTAACACTGAGGGATATCTGTAAATATAAACTTGACTCAATAGGCCTTACCTTATGACAGAATGCATGACATCCGGTGTGTGTATGAGGGAGGGCTATGGGGCAGGTGCATGTAGGAGAGAGGTCTAAATATGATTGAAATGTATGAAGTGCACAGAAATTCAGTAAAAACATGTATTGCCGGGCGTTGGTGTGTGGTGCACGCCTTAATCCTAGCACTTGGGAGGCAGAGGGCAGAGGCAGGCAGATCTTTGTTGAGTTCAAGCCAAGCCTGGTCTACAGAGCGAGTTCCGGACAAGCTGGGCTACAGGGAAACCCTGGTGCTCAAAAAAAAAAAAAAAAAAAAAAAAAAAAAAAAAAAAGAAAAAAAAACTTAATTGTATTAACAAAAAGTTATGAGATCTTTTTATTTATTATTTTTAATTTTAATTTTAATTTTGTGTGTAAGAGTGTATTGCTTCCATGCATGGAAGTGCACACATTTCATGAAATGTCTGCAGAAGTCAGGAGAAGGTATCAGATCCTCTGGAACTGGAGTTACAGATGGTTGTTAGCCACCATTTGGGTACTGAGTACTGAACCCAGGCCCTCCACAAGTGTAGATAGTGCTCTTAACTGCTGAGCCATCTCTCCAACCCCAAGGGATCTTTTAAAGATATCTGTTTTAAAATTTAATCTGTTGTCAATAATGATTGTGTATAATAGGATTATAGAGGATTTTCATATGTGCAGGGAATGTGCTTTGATCCTCTTCACCCCATTTCCCTCCCTTAACTGCAAACACCCTTCATCTTTCCACACAGTCCTCTTTGATGTTATTTTTTTCTTCTTTCAAGAAATAACAGGATGAAGAGTTAGTCTGTATGTAGGATGAGTCAGTATCGTTGCTAGCTCTTCATCCACTGGATGATTCAAATCCAGAATACATAAAGAGCATAATAATTAAGGAAAAAAAGAATAAATGATCCAATGAATAGATTGTTTCAAAAGAAGCAGAAATTACCAACAATCCTCATGAAAATGTTCAACGTCTTTGTATATCATGGAAATACAAACCCAAACTGCTGTATCCCAGAATTAGTTAATTTAGAATAATATGGAATTCAGGAGTTACTGAACTAGCAACTCAGCCCAGGCAGGGAAATGGGCTACTAAAACAAGAGCTCATTTACAGCCCTGTTACTGGAAAACCAGATGGGATGCAGCTGCTAAGCCCTAAATTTCTTTGTTCCATGGGAAAACCATCCTGGGACAGTATCCATTTGATTTAATATCTATCTCTCCTCCTAGTTAGTCATTTTCTCCTTAGATTATGACTTGAGTACACCATGTTATAGACAGCTTTCCTTGCTTTTACCAGGATTTATGTATGCTATTAATGGTTAAGCACATTCTCCCAAGGTTATTGATTCACCTAAGTCTTATCTTTAGAAGTTCTCTCCCCTCATCTCCTATGTATGAAGCACATTCCTTAGAATCCTACTCCTTTTTGCCTGCTTTCTGTGAGCCATGTGTTGCTCCCTATATAAATGTGTAACAAAGGCAACATAGTGAAATTTGTGAGACTTGCTATAGAGATTTGCCATAAGAACTTGTATGAAACTTGCCATAAGGAGACTTAGAATCGATAACTTTGCTTGAGACTTATATAGGGCTTGTGTGATGCTTGCTCAAAGAGGTTTTACAATGAGGGTAAATCTCTAGGATGGTGGTAGTGGTCTTTGCACTGCTCTTGCCACAACTCATCAAGAGTGAGGAGTGGGCCTGGACCCCTACTCCAAGCTACATTGAGGTTCCATTTGATTGTCTTTAAAATGGCTCTTATCAAGAAGACAAATGCTAAAGAGGTGAATATATAGAAATTTAATTTAATACAGTCAATTTGGAAATCAGTGTGGAAGTTTCTTGAGAAGCTGAAACTATCACTGATATCCAGCTAGGAATACAGGAAATGTGGTTTTCTTATACAAGGAAGTATTATTCATCCACAGAAAAGGGAATCCCTTTGTGAGTAAACTGGAATTTGCAGATTTTTAAAACTCCGTTTTAGTTTGCAAAGCAGTCCCAGTTTCCGTTGGGCAAAGCATGTGTGGATCACACAGTGGGACTGTTCAGAGGTTGTGCTCTGTTTTTCAGTCTCCTCTGGGCATTCTTCCACTTATTCTGGCCTATTCTGGCTTTTTGTGTTGTTCTCTTTGACAGAGGTAAGTCTTCTGCCAGAGTTTGAGCTGTCAGTGTCCCAGTGCCCACTTTGTGTTTACTGAAGGCTCAGAGTTATCTGGAGAAGTGGGGAGAAATGCACAGAAGACAGGACACTCACCTGTCACTGTCATATTTCTGTGGAGAAACCGGGGTTTCATTTGATTTGGTTTACATTCCAGGGTCTCCAAATAGCTTTATTCTGTTTTCTGTTGTAATTTATCCACATTTGAAAGCTGAAATATGTGGTATTTTCCCTTCACTTCCACAGACTGAAGCAATTTTCCTACAAGGTGTATTGTGAAAAGTTCCATCTTCCCTTCCAAGGTAAGGTATGAAGGAACTGCCATTTTGATTGTGTAGCATTCAGTAAGGTATGCTTGATTAGTCTTGGTGTCTTAGTGGTCAGGAGCAGTACTGGATTCATTATAAACCTGGATCCACATGGCAATTAAATGGTATATTGGTTTGCTTCATGGCTGCCCAGTTGCTTGGCAGAAAGTAACACAGGGAAATCTACTTCGGTGTTTGTTATTTTTGATTACTCATATTTATTATTTTTGAATTTGAACAGCTGCTCTTTCATCTGAAAACTGGACAACCACATCTGTCCAAGCAAGCTGCCCAATTTAGACAACAGAAAAAGTTCTGTTAAATAAACATTTATTAACAGATTGAATGTCACCATTTGGTCATGCACTTTTCATTCAAATTACTCCTTTAACTCAAAGACCATTTTAATCAAGTTACTGTTATACTTTAATAATTTATTAACCTGGGGAGAAGACAGTAAAAGTGGATATTAACATGGTATATGATCTTTAAATGGTGACTGCTAGAGTCAAATACAGACAAATGAAGCATTTTCAGGTTTGCCTGCTGATGGTGGTGAATCTGGCATCCTATCTATAGACCCCGTTGTTAAACATTATGAGCCAGCAAAATATTTTAACACACAGCAGTCAAGGTTAGCATTGATTGAATTATTTATGTTCATTCCCAGACTGCAGAAGGGGAGAGAATCATGATATCAATAAATACAGGAACTGTTTCTGTTTGAGTCACTCTATGAAGTTCATCCTGTGAGTCTTGTAACAATTTTCTCATTAAGTCTCTGTTATTTATACATTATATTCTCTGTGTTAGATAAGTGAGTGTGGAATTGATTTTAGGTTAATGTTGTAACACCACACATTTCTCATTCAGAGAAGTTTTATCTTAACCTCTTGTACAGTTTCTTGAGGTTTCTGCTCTAAAACTGAATTACGTGCAAACAGCTATAATTTTTGTTTCAAAATAGAATTGGTTGGAATGCAGTGTGAAATGCAGGTATTCTTCTATTCTGTGAAATAATACTATTTTCACAAAAGGCAATTCAATATGTGAATAGTTCAAGAGTCACAAACATAGTATCTATGCTAAATGGGAGGTTTTCAACTTTTGAGGGTCTTTCCTTCTAACATATATTCATGTTACAATACTTAAAACCAAGTGTGCTAGAATAGCTTTAGTCATCAACTTGACACATCTGGGAAGATAGACCCTTAATTGGAGAAATGTTTTCATTGGATTGGCTTATAACCATGCCTGTGGAGATATTTCCTTGATTGTTGAGTGAGGGAGGAGGGTCCAGCCCACTGTGGGTGGTGCCACCTCTGGGCATGAGCCAGCAGAAGAAACCAGTAAGCAGCATTCCTCCATGTTTTGTGCTCTAGGTTCCTGGCTTGGCTTCCCTTAATGATGAACTGCTCTGTAAGCCAAATAAACCCTTTCCACCGCAAGTTGGTTTTGGTCAGTGTTTATAGCACAGTAAGAAAAAGCTAACTAAGACAACAAGATAATCAACCAAACACAAAAAATTAACAGCAACTATGTCTCCTTCCATAGAAAAGTAGCCAAGCCATGTTCCACTGTATCAATTTGCTAGGAATGTCTTCAGAAAACTCTTTTATTACCTGTGGCAATGAAAAGCTTTGCAGTATGAGATCCAGGTGTGACCCAAGGAGTTTCTGTCTGAGTTTTCTAGAAAGAAATGCTATCTGCTGATATTCTGGCTGTGGGCAGCATGACTTCCTTGTGGACACATCATCCTCATGTCTGCTGTCACTACATTTGCTCTTCCTCCTGTATGTCTCTGTGTTCACATGTCCTCTCTCATGAAAACGCTGTTGATCCTGGCTGAGAGTCCATATTATCTCATTTGTGCTTGATAAAGCCCTGTAAAGAGACCCTTTCTTTAAAATAATATCCCATTCTGAGGTACTGGGGATTAAACTTTCATAGATTTATTTTTCAGAAAATATAACTATATTACTTCTTAGATTTGAATATAGCTCTACAAATCAGAAAACATGTGAGCTGGGAATAAACTAATAATTTCCTTTTGTCTATTTTTGAAATTTCAAAGACTATAGCAACTCACTTCTCTCTACTTTCAAGTAAGTAATGTAAACTTCTGAAAATTTAGTAAAGTAAATTATGTAGTATTACAAAGGCTTGCTTCAATATACTAATAAATTTTTCTTCTATCATCCAAATAACAGGCATTACTGAGTTCTTTAGGAAAGCAGACTGCTGTTTAATTATCAGTTCAAACAGTATTGTTCTCTGATGGGCTGGGTATCACTGACTTCTGCTTTGCCAAATAAGAACTTGTTTTTCTTGGCAAATTTCTTCTTCTTTTGATATTTGGGAAGGTTGAGATTATCCAATAACATCGTCTATTTAATATAAAAGTATTAGAAGGGATCAATGAAACAGATGCTTTGCAAATAGTAAACCACATGGCCAGAGACCTGGAGGTTTCTATCTTGGTCTGAGCCAACAGCTGTCGTTAGTATCACCCTGAAATGTTAGTGTGGTGATAAAAGCCCGAGGGTTGAAGACTGTTCTTCTGCACTACACAGCATGTTCAGTAATTTCTTGTGTGGAAAGACAAAACTTGGGGAGGAGATTATCATCAATATGCAGATTTTATATGTTGAATAGAGAATATTTGTTTATGAAAAGAAATTAGTTTGGGAATCCTTACTGCAGAATTGAACTACCAATTAGGTGGGAACTCAATCTTTAACTCTTTGAAGAAATGCCAAACTGCTTTCTCCAATCTCTTGATAAATTTAAGTTCCTATCAACCATGTATACAACTTTGCCCTTACCTGCATTTTATATAGACCATTTAAAATAATAGCTTATTTTCAACCATAAATAAACATTCTTCATTTTGACT
Source organism: Rhizomys pruinosus (assembly GCA_009823505.1). Classification (NCBI taxonomy): domain Eukaryota; kingdom Metazoa; phylum Chordata; class Mammalia; order Rodentia; family Spalacidae; genus Rhizomys; species Rhizomys pruinosus. The sequence continues at coordinate 2,397,682 of VZQC01007984.1, forward strand.
TCTGCTTTTCTTGTGTTATTTCATTGATGTTACAATTTATCCATTGCATTTTCACACTTGGGTATCATTGTGCTTCATTCCTCCTCCTCTCCCTCCCACACTGCCCCTCCCCACTCTCCCTGTACCTCTTTTGCCGGTCTTCCTCATGTCCTCTAAGATTGTTCTTCCTCTGCTTTCATGTTATGTGTTCTAATCACTCTTATTATCCCCTTTGCCTGTCTTAAGATCTCCTCTTATTTTCTCCTGGTGGCCTTTATACCTGCATCATACTCACACGTGCGCACGCACATGCACACACATACACACACAATCTACATTTTCTGGCTTAATCTAGATTCACTGTGTGAGAGGATTTACACTGTCTTTCTGAGCTTAGTTTATTTATTTAATTATCTCTAGTTCCACCCATTTTCCAAGAAATTTCAAGATTTTCTTTTTATTCATATTTGAACAAAATTCCATTCTTTTATGTACCACATTTTCTTTATCTATTCCTCTGTTGATGTAAATTCAGACTGGCTCCATTTTTTAGCTATTGCAAATAGTACAGCAAGAATTTATTAAGTCCAACACTTACTACCAAAGCTAGGGCATCAGGTACTTCAATTTTTCATGTTTTGAGGACCCTACATCCTAATTTCCGTTGTCGCCTATGCCACTTTCTACTACTAGTAGTTTCTTCTTTTCCCACATCCTCACTTCCTTCATCTTACAATTCCTAATAGTTTTTTTTAACCCTTCTGTATTTAGACTATGCCCTACCCTTCTCTTTCCTGAATTTTTAAAAGGTCTTTGTATGTAGGGTTTTCTCTTTTTGTTTTCAAATTTATATTTTTTCTGTGACTTTTGAAAATTATACTATGTCCCCATGAATATATTTTAATATAATATATGTGCTTGGTTTTATGTAATTCATATGTTTTATATAATCCATAATCCATATATTTTATATAATCCATAATCCATATGTTTTATATGTGTCACATACTGTTTTGGTATTTCTATTTCACTTGTCTGAATTTTTATGTCCCATTCAGTATGGTGCCCATTTTTTTTTTTTGTTAAATAAAAAATATATAATGTAATTACTCTTTTCCTGAGCTCTAGATTTTGTTGGGCTATTTTAATAGATCATTTATCAATCCTCTAATTTTATATATGGTATTTTTTTTCATTCCATGCTTCTGTGTCCTTCTGTGTTTTCTAGACATTACTTTAGCTATAAGGTTATTACATCAAAGTCTTTGTCACACACTGTGGTTTTTAAGACTTAGGATCTGTTACAGTGCTCTGTTTGGGTCATAGGGAGTCTGTTTTGTTGTTTACTCTCAATTTTTGTGGTTATCAACCTGTATCTGTTCACTTGTTGAATAAGGCATCTCCTTTAATATTTACAGATGAATTTCAACAGAGATCCTTCTTCATGAGTTGGCCAGTTCATAGATTTGAAGTGGGCTGTTTGGGTAGCTTGCTGTTAGAATGCTCAGGACAGCAGGCAGTGAGTACCTGAGTCACCCTGGATGAAATGCTGTCTCTCCCCACAGTGTCCAGCCTGGGGCTCTGGGCACCAGCTGGTGTTATAGCACTTTGGGGTGAACTTCAGGCACCAGCTTGGTGCTTCATCAACAGGTCAGTGACAAAAGGCCTCAGCTGGACGCATTTGTGCAGTTCTAAAGCTTGTGTCTAGGGAGACCAGTGTAAACCATGTTTCCACAGGAATAAAACCAGTGCTGTGATGGGCTGGATGCCTGGGTCCAGGGCTGGTAGTGTCTTCTGCCAATACATGCTACAATTTATAGGGAAATGCACAACCCATTGAAAGATAAATGGATAAATTGTTGTGTACAAAAATGCATAAGAAAGCCAGAATTGCTGTTAATGCCATAAACCTACAGATACATATCAAAATTCATTGAATGCAGGCAAAAGTACTTCAAAGAGGGAGAATTTAAATATCATTCTTCATGTTCCTACAGCCAGTGGTCTGAAAGTCTGTATTAGGAAGTTCACAAAACAAAAATGATCCAACTCAAAAGGGGATGGGTGATGACGGAGATAATGGGAGAATGAATCAACAGAAGTAGATGGATTTAGCAGAGCCAAGAATGGGTTTGTTGAAAAACATGAACAAAATTTACACATCCTTCAAATAACCTGACCAAACAATAAAGTGAGAGAACACAAATCAATAATATCATAAATAAAAGACTAAGGTTATCACAATAGGGAGAATGAGTGTAATATCTTTGTAAAAATAGTTTTGACCTCAAGGGTAGGATATATTTGGTTGTGCTGATGTTTGGTTTAACATTTAATTTGTCATAATGCTGGTTATAGAAACTGTCATTTTCTTCTTTGATTGATTTTAAGTACCTTTCTTTCCTCTCAAGGCAATTGGCCAGGTATTCTGAAAGCTTAATACCACTTTTCTTTCCATAAGCAGAGTCAATATATCTGTAAATTCATGTATTATCTACAACAATGCTCATATTTTAAAACATTCACTAGTATAAAATATGCTAATTTCTAGAATAATTAGAAAGATATTTAATAATTGTGACATTATTGAAATATAAACATTTAGAAAGCCAATTCCATTTTATTCTCTGAACTCTTTCAGAAATTCTGAGTCTCCTCCAATGTCCTAGTATTCATTCCTAGATATAAAGAACAGTAATTAACTTTTAAGAGGTAAATATGATGTTTTTATGACAAAATCTGTGTTTGAACCGGTAGCAGTTTTTCTGCTTCCTTTACAGACTGCTGGGATTGCTGGCCACCATGTCTAGCTAGGTTGATCTTATTTACATTTCTTTACTCAAAATAAAAATACTAAAGAAACACACTGATACTTGGAATTTCTAGGAATAAATTGATAGAGTTATTTTGAGCTTATATATATATCAAATTCTTTTTTATATAAAATTTTTATTGTTATTAAACTTTTTCTGTAGGTCATACATCATTTCTTAATCAAATCTAGAGTCACTTCCCTTTCCATGCCCCCCACCCCACCCGAGTCCCTGCACCCTGCCATACATGTCCTGAATCTTTTTCTGAGTCTTTCCAGAGTTTTTTTTTCAGTTCTTTTGTTGTTGTTCTCTCCAACTTGTATTGCTACAGTATATATATATCTATATATATATCACTTGAATTGGAGGATATTTTTTCCCCAAAAGATGTCATGTTTTCCTTAAGGAAGTGCTCAAAACTTCTTCCTTGGGAATACCAAACAACCATCAATCCTGGGCTTGTGCTCCACATTCGGGTCTTTCCCTCCCATAGTCCCCCAAATGAAGTCCAGTAAGCATGCATGCATCCTATCTCTATCCCCCTGCACTGGCCTCCATGATACAGCCCAGGTAGCCCAACAATGGCAGTCTATATTCTGACTAGGCTGACATCCCCTTAGCTGTTTAGTCCACAGTAGCCCCTATCTGGCATTGAAGGTTTGGAGAATTCTTAGAGATACATGAGTCCTCAGTCCATATTGGAAGGTTAAAAAGCTGTGTTTCATGTCTTTGAGGAGTGCCCAAAGAGGGGGCAGCCACAGAGTTGATGCACTTTGCCAGTAAGAATTGAAGGCAGGCCAAACGATAATACTCTCTCTTTTTACTTTTTGTCTACTAAAGTCTTTTTTTTTTGTTTGTTTTGTTTTATTTTGTTCTTTTCGAGGCAGGGTCTCCCTGTAGTCCCACCTGGTCTGGAACTCACTCTGTAGACCAGGCTGGCCCTGAACTCACAGAGATCCACCTGCGTCTGCCTCCTGAGTGCTAGGATTAAAGGGGTGCACCACCAAGCCCAGCTAAAGTCATTTTTAAAAGAGGATTTAGTGGAGTCAAGTCTTATCATTTCAAAATACACTAAAGCATAACAGTCAAAATTTAAATATTGTGTTAATATTCTGAGTACTTTTTACTATATAAGAAAATGTAACTCCCCCAGGTTGATCTGTGGCTTCTACAGGAAAACTGTGCTAAATATACATGAGGAGTGGAAAATCCTAAAGAAAAAAAGCTGAGCTTATTTCAGTTTATAGTCTTCTTAAAGGACTTGTTACTGGGATCACAGATTGATCAATGGCTCTATAATTATGTGTTGCCAACCCCCAAGATAGAGAATAACCAACCCATAACTGTGAGTCATTCCAAATTATGTTGGTACCTGCTGAGCTGTGCAACTCAGCACTGTAACTGAAAGAGAGCTCACAATAGAAGCTTGATGAAATGTGTACATTTATATTTCAACTCTTCCAGATGCAAACGATAAACTTCAACACCTCCCAATCCCAGTCTGGTGATTAAGAGTCACCTTCTGCATTACCTTCAAGAAATTTTATTCTGTATTTCAGCCGGAATTTCTGAAGATAATCTTGCTTTCTTATTCTAGATATTTGTTCATTGGAAGCAGCTTTCTTGTTTGTATGAGATTGCTTCTTATCTACCTAAAACTGTTTTCATGGGTGTTAATAGCTCATTTAATGATTGAATAACTATTTTCATATTACAATATGTCTGTGGTTAATAATGTAAGTGAAGCTTAGATCATAAGTTCTTGGAGTAGTTAAAAGATCCCAAAGGACAAGAAATGTGCATTCTGATGGTCCTATGAACTGTTTAGATATATGCAGGTACACAAATTGATGGCAATAATGTGACAGACAACATGTGATGAATATTTGTATTTATGTCAGTCATTTTTCTAAATGCTTTAGTAAGTGCAATCCCCACAAAAAACTTTGGAAGTGGTACCAGTTCTATTCAATAGACCTGTATGTAACCCATGATTGTGGCTGCAAAAATATCACACTTGAAAATATATAACCCTAATCATTTAAGTAGTAGCAATAATTGCTATCTTTGTAAAATCAACTCAAGGATTTACTAAAATTACAGATTTCTTGTACCCATATCAGACACGATGTGTTTTGTTCTCTAAGCTCCAATTAGAAAATAGTATTTATGTATGATGTATGAACAAGTTTAATAACAATAAAATATATTAAAAATGAAAATATTAGTATTTGATAAATAATAAGTTAATTATTTATTCTAAAATACTTAATCAAATTTTTTTGAGACAGGCTCTCCCTATGGCCCCAGATGGCCTGGAACTCACTCTGTAGATCAGGTTGGACTTGAACTCACAGAGATCCCCCTGCCTCTGCCTTCTGGGTGCTAGGATCAAAAGTGTGCTCCACCAAGCCCAGCTGCCTTAAAGACTGTTCTTAGCATCCATGTGGGTCCTGGGAACTAACCCGGGTCCTCTGCAAGAGCAGCTGGTGATCTTGACAGCTGAGGCATTTCTCTAGCCCCTCGATATTTTTTTTCTTTAAGGAAGAAAAGGTTTAGTTTTGGCTCAGAGGCAGAAGGTACAGTCCATTATATAAGATAATTTTAATATTGAAATTTGTTGTTAGGTAGGATCATTCTAGGTAATAAGGCAGGAAATCAAATCCAAGAAGCAAGTTTAAGTGGAAAATACAAGATAAGCCTGAGAAATAAAAAGCACGGGAAATTTTTCATTTGAGCACGGCTGCACAGGAGACTCAGTCACTCAGGGAGCTGGTAAAACACACACATCTTGGCTTCATCCCAGAACCATTAAGTGCTGTCTGACCCATAAGTGCTTTTAAAGTACACCTGAGATGTTCTAATGAAAAGCTAGGTTGTTCAATAACACAAAACCCTGCTTTTCTAAGAGATTCTATTACTAAATGTGATCTGTTCTAAAAGAAATTATGTAGCTTTTCTGGTCTCTTTCATGCAGTAGCATGTCCTTCAAGGTCTCAGAAAATACCATATGAGTGTGATTGATCCTGCCATTCATGGTAGCCATACCATGTATCATCTACACACACACACACACACACACACACACACACACGTCTTATTACTGGTGAGCAAAATATTAGTTAATCACAGTTATCAATTTTCCTCTCTTTCATGACATTTTTATTTTAAAGTTTTATTTAATTTAATTACGTGTATAAGAACATATCTGTGTGGGACACGTACATGTGTGAGTTCAGGAATCCTCAGAGTCCAGATGTTTGTGTCAGATTCTCTGGAGCTGGAATCACAGGGAGCTGTGAACCATCTTATATGTGTCCACGAAACCAAAGTCAGGTCCTGTGTAAAAGGAATACTGATTCCTAACAACTGAGCCATCTCCCTAGCCATTATTTATTTTATAAGAATAAATGATCACAAATACATATTACCTGACAAATGTTACTCCTATGTTCCCTTTCCATCATTTAAATTCATGATTACATAATATATTTTACAAAGTGATGATTCCATTCATAGCCAAAGTTTTATCTAAGAGTTTTTATGTGAAGTAAGTTTAATCACCATAACAAAATCCTCCAATAATCTCAAATAATTTTGTATGCTTATGTCTAGGAAACACACTCAGGCGTTGGAATGAGCCATTGTGCTTGACTTCAAATTTGAGAATGATTTTCTTGCCTCTTTAAATTTATGCAGATCATTTGTTGTTTACTGTCAATGTTCTGTTTCTCACTCAGGATGGAAAAAAGTAGAGGCAAGAAAATTAGGGTAAGGTAGCAAAGTGAACTTTAGAAAAAGGACATTTTGAAATCCATGTATGTAATATAACATATATTTAAACACATATGTTTTAAGAAAGTGAAGATTCTTTTTAAAATATTTTATTTTGTTTTTTATTTATTATTATTTATGTGTATGAGTGTACTGTCTGAATGTAGGTTGGTGCACCCATGTCAGGCAATGCCTCAGAGGTGAGAAGAGGGTGATGGATTCCCCTGGAACTGGAGTTAAAGATGGTTCTTAGCCACCATGTGAGTGATGGGAAACGAACCCAGGTCCTCTGCAAGAGCGGTTGGTGCTCTTAAATGCTGAGCCATCTCTCCAGCCCCCTAAGTAAGTGAAGTTTCTAACCAAAACAGCAAACAAACGTGGGCAGGTCATACTTTACCAGAAATCAGATGACAGGTTATATTACCCATTCCTTAAAAATTTGATGGGACTTCCCCCTGTCACCACTCCTTTTCAGTATAGTGCTTGAAACCCTTGCTAGGGCAATA
>VZQC01007988.1:0-10617 GCA_009823505.1 Rhizomys pruinosus
GTGCATAGCCTAGGGACTTTAGTATTATATTCGGTACTGAACAGGTAGAGTAATCCCTTCCACAGGTCCCATGTCTAGTAGTCAATTAAAGAAAGCAAATTTTATCCGGTTTTATAAGAGATAACCTCTACAATAGTTGTCTCCAATTTACAGTTGGGGAGCACCCTCATCATTGTCATATTTCTCCTGTTCTATGGGGGAAGGGCAGGAAAGTCTCTCATATCAGAACCTTTGTGGCACCTAGAAGTTAAGTTTCATTCGGACTCATTATAACTAGTTTTGTTTTACCTGTAGGATCCACAGAGTGGTTCGATGTTTATGGCAATTGAGGCTTTTCTCTTCTTGAATGTTCAGACGGGTCAGCCCTTTCCGTTGCCACTTTTTTGGTACATCCTACTCAATGCAACACCTGTACTTTTCTTTCTCAGCCGTCGTTAAGTTGGTGACGTTTTGCCTGTTGGAACAACAACAAATCTTTTCCCATAGTTAGTTTTAAGACTTGAATCTGCAGGGGTTTGATGAAAAGGTTTCATGTCTTTTGTATCCCCCCCCCTTGTTTTTTTTAGCGTATGAGTCTCCAGAAGATAGTTGTATTATACATGACTATAGGGTGGAGTCAAGGCATAGATTTCATAAAATTCACCCATGTTGTTTTTGTTTTGGGTGACTATATATGATTAACTGGGAAAAGCAAACTTAATTTTTACGTTAAAATCATCTTATAGAGAATGCTACAAGGTGATACTGTATAACACGGAAATTATAGAGAACATTTTGTATGTGTCAATCCCAAAGTTCTTGCTCTACAGATTTTTATGTAAAGCAAATTCGTGGGCAACAGAGAATTCTCGCTCCAGGGCATTCAGAGGAAGAGCGGAAAATCCTGGGAAGCACCAAAGGTTCTGCATTATTAACACTTTAAATCTCCACACTGAGATGTGTGATTTAGTATTATGATGAATCAGGGGTTACCTTTGGTTACCCTAGCAGTAATTACATACAGTTGGTGCAGCAGAATAATTTGCACACATTAAAATGGACCAGTAATGCAAGGTAGTTTCAGTGGGTCTTGTCTGTTAGGTTTTTAGCCCTCTTTTTTTCCCAACTTGATTTTTCCTATGATAATTTCTAAATAAGGCCTTTTGAATATCTACTATATAAATACAAATTATATAAAACATATGATATATGATAAGAAATTTTGAGTTTTATCGCCATCCGTGCTGCAACGACAAAGAAACACTCCAAATAGACAGGACTGTAGCCGGATGTGGTGGCACCTGCCTTGTGAGGTTCAGCCAGCCAGACCAGCCAGGGCTAAGAGTGAGACCTGTCTCAAAAAAAATCCATAATAGAAGAATATTAGTAACCAAGATAATTTTTTTAACATATTGGAATGAAAAGTCCAGAGCTATCGTACTTTGTAAATATGGATGAACATCATAAAATATTCTAGAACCCCTCAGATAGGCAAACTAGTATAAATTAGTCTAAACTGAAAATGGATTTCCAAAGACAATGAATGATCAAGAGAAATAATACAAGATTAGAGTAATAAGAGCTGATGAGGGTGGAGATGGCTCAGTGGTTAAGGGTACCAGCTGTTCTTGCAGAGGACCTAGTCTCAGTTACCAGCACCCACATGGCAGCTAACTACCAAGTAACTCTCATTTCAGGAGAACCCAACTCCCTCTTCTGATCTCTAAAGTCAATACATGACATGGGCACACTTGGATATATGCAGACAATACACTCCTACACACAAAATAATAAAATAATAAAAAGTTAAGATGGTATCAATAAGATGGGAATGTATCATAATACTAAAAATTAGACGACATTGAAAACAATTATAAGTTAATAGGGAAAAGAGTAATTGTTTGGAAGTTTGAGTAATTATAAACACACCTCAAACAAAAATTGAATTTGATTGGACTATGATGGGAGTTCCAGGAAATACAAAACCTTCTGGCTTCCATGGACATTATATACACGTGGTATACTTGCATACATACAGGAAAAACACATGTTCTCATAAAATAAATTTTAGAAATATTAAAAAATGAATTTGAAGTTGGAGGTGTTTTGTGAAAGGCAAAAAAAACTGATCCTAGTTCAAGAACTGATTTGCAAGTCACCATTACCAGGTTGCCTGGGGTCTCCACATCCCTTCCTGCCTGCAAACCAACCAGAAATCCTAGTACTGTGGAGGGGGCAGCATGAAGTGAATGATTGGCTGGGAAATTGAGGTAGATACTCCCAGGCTTGAAAAACATTTCACATTTTCAAAGGGGAGGAAAACATCTCCGTTTTTTTTTTTTTTGTTTTGTTTTGTTTTTTTGGTTTGTTTTGTTTTTTTTTTACAGGGTAAAGGGTGGAAGATTCTTTCCTTTCCTCCCTTGTAAAAGTTGCATACAGGACAGACTTCCTTTGCCACCCCCTCTCTCTGGCCTAACCTTTAGTGTTCCCATGAAGAAGTGTTGCAGGTGAGAAACAATATTAGTAGGGAGTGTTACCAAGGAAGGAGCAAGGAAATAGGTGACATGCTAGGAATGGAAGAGTAAGTTTAAGGATTGATGAGTGATCCAAAGTTAATCATAAATATATTTTAATTTCTAAAAATATTTTCACCAATCCAGTCCATACTGTTAGATGATATATTGATGTATGCAGTAGTTACCTTAGTTAAGTCATTTGACAATGGCTATATACATCACATTACTACTTTTATTCCATAGATACATACAGTTGTAACTTGTCACTTTATAAGTAATTACGCAAAGATAAATAACAAAATGAAATTTGCTCATAACAATTCTTTTTTTTTAAATTTTTTTTTATTTTATTTCTTTATGTGTATGAATGTACTTCGTGTGAGGTTTGTGCACCCGTTCGTGCAATGCCGCGGAGGTCAGAAGAGTGTTGTCGGATTCCCCTGAACTGGAGTTCTCCCTGGAATTGGAGTTCTAGGACGGTTCCTCAGCCGCCATGTGGGTGTGGGGATCGAACCCGGTCCTCTGCAAGAGCAGTTGTTGCTTCTTAACCGCTAGGCTATCTCTCCAGCTCCGCTCATAACAATTATTAGGAAAGCAGAAATAGTCAAATTGAACACAAATAAAAATAAATTTTAGGCAGCTCTCAGGAGGCAGGGGCAGGTAGCTCTCTGTGAGTTCAAGGCCAGCCTGCTTTTTTACCTCGTGAAGCTCCACGGTCAGCGGGAATTAGAGGGAGGGGACCATGTCTACAAAAAAAAGGTAAGTCAATCAATAAATAAATGTTAGGGAATAAAGGAAGGAACAAATGATGAAAAGGAACCTTGGCTGAGGAAATATTGGCAGTAGAAGGTGGTAAAGTGAGGAAGACCTGGCCTTCTTTAGCAAAGAGACTCCATGCATTAATAGCCTAGTTCTGCCTATTCAACAAAAGAGCAATAAAACAAACATCCTGCCTTAGGTAGGACACACATAGTGAAAAGGACTCGATCTCTAATAACATATATTTGTGGGATCAGATATTAGGTATCAGATGAACACAGAGCATCTTTTACAAAAGAGAATAGGAGAGCCTGATGTGGTGGCTTACACCTATAATCTCCAAAACTAAGAGGATATGGTAAGCTGATGCAGGAGAATCACCTAAATTAAGAGGTATCCTGTCTATTTTCCTCAGTATACATGTCTAAAATTCTAGTATATCCACTTCAATTTACATTTCACTCTCAAAGGTTCTCCAGAGCCCAGTACAGGTTCTGACAGGCCTCTGACCTGATTCACATTGCCTTTCTCAGTATCTTTGCTCTCGAATCTTGGTGGAATCCCTTGATCCTCCAGGACACTTGTATTACACATTCTGGGATAACCATGACCCAATGCACTACCAAGTTCTGCCATCTTGAGCAGTACCCACTTCTTGTTTCCTAACTGAAATATCTTTAGATGAACCCATGTGTATAATTCCTTAGGTGTTTTTGAATAACCAAGGTACACTAGGGGCACAATCTCCACAAAGGAAATTGTTTCAAATGAGTTCGTACTTTTACACACTAACCTTATGATGCACAGCATCTTGCCAATCTTATGCCCTCAAGGCAAGCTTTCTATTCTGCCAGTACCATGTGGTTAGATTCTTTGTAATGGTGTTAATATTTGCAGCAGTGATGGCTTCTGAATAACTAAGTATAAACACTTCTGGCTAACACTGGGGTTTCCACATCTTTTTTATCTGCTTTTGACATCACTATCATGTGGGTACTTGCAACCAGCAATTACCATACTACTGCCAGAAGGCAATATTACCTTGTTATATTCTCTATCAAATTAATTAGTCCATTACCTTTTAGTTCAGTCTCACTCATATGTCTAAGAAACAGGCATTGCATATATAAATTTTTTGCCAGAATGTAACGTGAATGGCTATTAGTCCAATTACTAACAGATTCTCATTCCCCTCTGAAGTGTCATAGCCTAGCCTCCACTGTCTGTCTCTAATCTTCTGAACTCTGAGCAGAATGGCTCATTAAACTTTGCTTCCAGCATTCAGTGGCTTTTCCAGCCCAAGGTTCCAAAGTCTTCCAAATTCTTCCCCTAAAAACTTTCAACTTCTTTTTTTTAATTTTATTTATTTTCGTATGTATATGAATGTAGATTCTGCATGTAGGTTGGTGCACCCGTGTAGTGCAATGCCGCAGAGGTCAGAAGCGGGTGTCGGATTCCCCTGGAACTGCGAGTTTAAAGACGGTTTTCAGCCCACATGTGGGTGCTGGGGATCGAACCCGGGTCCTCTGCAACAGCAGTCGACGCTCTTAACCACTAGCCCATCTCTCCAACCCCCAACAATTTCAAAATTCTTAAGAACCACAAAATCATGTGCATTTGCAGAAACAACCCCTTTCTCTGGCATTGTATTAATTATTGTTGCATTGTGGTAAACAAAGTTCCCAAAATAAACTACGGAGTAAGAGAGGAACTGATTTGATTTTGGCTTGTTTTCAGAGGGGCTTTGGCACTCATGACAGAGACCATAGATGAGAGTTTAGATCACGGCAGCAGCAGTGTGCTCTAAGGACAGTTCTGAGACCTTCTGTGTTGTTCAAATGGGTCCCAGGCAAACATTTACCAGATAATATCCAATCAGTTAATGGAATAATTAGCATTTAATTTATTTAATTACATATCTCTGAAAATACATTCTTTAAACCCCCAGGGTTATATGAAAAGTTAATAAGATAAAGGTGCGTTAACTGCTCTTTAAGAGAAGAAAAATATAGGAAATAGTAGCTGATATGAAAGCAAGGCTGAGTGTGGCACTCCATGGTGGAATGTATGTTTCAAGCCTTAGTCTAAATCAAACTGAGAAATAAGGTCTGAAATACACAAAACACAAAACATCAATAAAAAAAAAAAAAAAAATGATTTGAGGAATAAAATCGCATGTCCTATTTTTGAAGCATGGTCATTGAAAAGATGTTCCAGGGAGAAAAAAAAGAAATTTTTTTTTTTTTTTTCTTGTAAATCTTTGCAGTTTTTTTTTCTGATTGGTAAATAAACCCAAGCTGTGACTTCACATTCCACACTTCACATGTGTGCCTTACATTGACGAAAACAAGTGCTCAAACTAGTCTTAAAGGTCATCTGCTTAGTGACCAGAAAATTCACTTATGGAAGATACTTTATGTGCCATTGATTTAGACGTATTCCACATTAAATGAGGCATGTGTAACTGGCCTTAAAGAATGCTGGGCCAGGTTCAGCATCTAGAGCATCAGCACCACAGAGAGGTCAGACCCTGCTTTCCAATTGCAATATCCTTTGTAGCACGTGTCTCCAATGTGTTTTCCTGTTCTTTTCTTTTTCTGAAATATCCCTAGTGCTTTCACTTTGTAGTTTTTGTAGTGTTTGATAAAATGCCAGAGAAAAATATGTCTTTGGGGAAATTTCAAATAACTAGGAATAAAGGTAGTTCTCTCTTACTGTTTTCAGATTAAATCAGTCCTGCTCATAATCCCTTAGTGGATATGAAATCAAGCTTTTATAATCTTGTAACAGGGACACAGATCAGGATTAGGAATCCACACAAATTAATTTTTGGTCTTAGTTTACATGTTTCTGGGAAATCTTTCTTGGAAATACAGTGTTCTTAGAAACAGTGACAACAACTGAGTATATGTTTGATTAGGAGATTGTTGGAGAATTTATAATGATTTGAAGGTATGAGTTGCATGAAAATAAGGAACTGCTATATTTAGTGTTGTATAGATCTTGCAATGCTAATGAACAATGCATAATTCATTCTTTGAAATATTTTCATGTTTGTTTATAGGAAGTTATTTCAGTTTCTCCTTGGTTCCCACATAATACATGGTTACTATTATTTTTGTATTAATTTCATAAAGATTTGGTTTACAGTAATTTTATGTTTTCAAAGGTTAGCAATATACATTTAAGCAAGATACACGTGTTTTATTTATAGAGCTAAAATTTAATGATGTCATCAATTATGATAATATAATGGACAATACTGATTAAGTTACCCCACTTAAGGCAACAATAAATATAAATCACAATTTTTAAAATTATGTTTGTATATCTCTCCCCATATCTAGTAATGCACATGTCTGAATTCAGATTGTTGAGGAGGTCAGAAGACTTTAGATCACCCGGAAGTAGAGTAGAGTAAAAAGAGCTGTCTGGTGTGGGTGCCACGAACTGAACTCTGGTTCTCTGCAAGACCAGTAGTAGAAACTCCTCCCTCTCTTTCTCCTCTTCCTCCTCCTCCTCCTCTTCTTCTTGTAAAACCCTAGTGAGTTTATTTGAACTTATTAACAGAGCAATGGATGAAGGGTTACTTACAGAAATGTGAGACTCCCCACTCACGGCTGCATAGGAAAGGCCCTGTAATTTCCTGACAGCTGCCCAAGATAATGAAGGCTCCATCATCTCTCCAGCTTCCTCTGTTCATACCCTTGGTCCCTCCCCATATATAACTCAGGTCAACTGGTTGCTTGAAAGGCATGTACACACCTTTAACTGCTGAGCCATCATTCAAGCCCTTAAATTACATTTTACCTTTGATACATTTTCTCTTAGGTAAGTCAAGTAATTCTGAATTTCTCTTGTAATCTTCCACATCACATCATGTAAACTGACCACCTACATCTGCCAGTGAATATTTACATGCCTATATTACTTGTGACTTGAAAACAAATATAGTTTTCCAATAGCAAAGCAATGCAAATGAATGCAAGTTACAATAATAATAATTTGTTCAATAAAAATCATGTTTTATCAAAAGCCCAATTATATTTATTTTAGTTATTTTTTTTTTACCTATGGTGAATATTTCTTTTTATTACCTTTTGTTTCCCAAGATTTCTTGTAGTTATTTATATTTAACCTTTAGATTTAAGATTTTGAGTGCTACCAACTAAACTGGGATTCCAATCCTGAACTAATAGAAAATAAAGGATAGTAAGAGGTATCATCTACAATGTGGCTTTCATGAGCTACTTCTTTTAACTGTCAAAGACCTAGTGCCTAGTTACTTAGCCAGTGATGAGTATAGGACACAGAGAGAAGATAGTTAGAATTTCATGCACCCTTGTCAGTCTTTTCCTCTTTATATTTCCCAGATAGTCACTGTAGCACTGAAAGCCTGGCCATGTGCTTTCCTAACATGACACAGAGAAAATGAGCTGGGGGCAACCGGTAGATTTTCATATGCAAAGCCAAAAATTACATCAAAACCAAAGTGTGAAACATGCTAAAGGAGTCTCTACTTAAAATCCTGGCAAGAAAGATAAAGGATGAAATCTCTCATAGGAACAGGCCTTCACACCTGGAACAGGAGGCAGTCAAATAGACATTAGTGGTACATATAAAGAAGTAGATTTTGGGTCACTTTAAGTTCCTAAGTAAGAAAGGAGTAGAAAACCTCAGGGCTGCCTGTGCTTGGGGAAGAGATTCCTATAAATTTTTTTTCCCTAGACATGTACTTATTGCACAGGAGAATGGTGTAGACCTGGGCAACAGGTGAAGACATCAATTCTCCTTGCCGGGCGTTGGTGGCGCACCTCTTTAATCCTAGCACTTGGAATGGCAGCTGCAGGTGGATCTTTGTGAGTTCAAGGGCCAGCCTGGTTTAAAAAAAAAAAAAAAAGTTTCCAGGACAGCTGGGGCTTACAGGGAGGGGACCCCTGTCTCCAAAAAAACCATAAAAAAAAAAAAGGGGGGTGGGGGGAGGAGGGTCTAAATATGAGAAAAATAAACCATATTTCAAATTGGATGCTAATGTAACATAATTTTTTAAAAATTCTTTCCATTTACTATATACATGTGCAAAGTATGGAATAACTGTATGTTGAGTTGAACTTAAAATATGTTGTTAGAATGTGAACAGAAGTGTGCAACAAATATAAGTTCCATTGTGAGTATAGATTCAAAACTTTTCAATTCCACTTTCAGAGACTTCACACTATTGTGTAAAATAGGTTTTGATGGAAGCATTTGTCCTAGGGGTAACATGAAACATTATTAATTATTACAAATATTCGCACACATATAGTGTGTTTTGTGTATTTTTAAATCAAGTGATTACATAAAAAAATTTTAAGGATCGCATCTATACACAAACTAAGCTTTATCTTTCATGCAGAAATTTGGAAAAATTATATTAAGCATGAATCAGTGGGATAGATATTATGTACTGTATTAGCACTTTCTGTTCTGCTGTTTATAAAACAAACCACCATGACCAAGGGAACTATAAAAGGAAGAGTTTATTGGGGTTGGAGAGATGGCCTAGAGGTTAAGAGCACTTGGGACTGCTCTTGGCAGAGGACCGGCGTTCGCTCCCCATCACCCAATGGCGGCTAAGAAACCGTCCCGTAACTCAATTCCAGGAGAACTCCAGTTCAAGGGGAATTCCTGAGACCCTCTTCTGACCTCCGCGGGCATTTTGCACGGACACTGGTTCACAGACCTACATGCAGGACAGTACACTCATAAACATACAAAAATAAATAAAAAAATAAAAAAAGGAGGAGTTATTTGAGATTATGATTGACTGTTCCAGGGATTAGAGTTCATTGTGGTTAGAGTCCATTGTGGCTGGAGCTGGAGCTGGCGTAGAAAGCCCAAGGGTTCACATCTTGCAATAAGCACATCAAGAGAGAGAGACCGGAGACCGCATGTTAAACTCCCCTCAAGGCCCCGCCCATAGTGACGTGCTTCCTCCAGATGGCCACACCTTCTAAGACCTCCAGAAACAGTGCCACCAACTGGAGGGACAAAAATGTCTGCATACTTAAAGCCAATGGGGGGACACTCTTAAACCACCACATGGACTATTTCTGATGTTCCACCCAAGTTACAGTATTGCTAACAAGAGGCAAAATATTGTGTTGAGATTGTCAGGATACCTCTTCTAGCCAGTCATGGCAAGGCAGACTTTTAATCCCAGGATTTGGGAAGCAGAGGCAGGAGGATCTCTGAATTAAAGGCTAGTCTTGTCTACATAATGATTTCCACAACATCTGGGGCTACAGAGAGATCCTGTCTTTAAAAAATTGAGAGAAAAAGAAAGAAAATTCTGTTCTCAGACTTTGCCTTCTGTTGAACATTCATGAATGTGTTTTTGCCATTTTGTTTCTGTAATTATTCTAACTCTAAAAGTTAACTAAAAACCTGTATACCATATAGACGTTATTAATATAATTACAGCAAAAGCAAAGATAAAGCATTTATAAGGTCATCTAAAACATGTGCTTTAGTTTGTAGATCGTTATGACCAATCACAGAAAACGCAATGACAAACTATGATAATATCACACATCATAAGTACTGACATCCTGTTTTCCAGTGCTAAATATTGTACTAAACCTAAGGGTCAACCAAATTAATCCCCAATTCCTGTCTTTATGACTTTGTATGCTGACTCTAATCACACTCTGATTCTATACCAGTGGACAAAAAGTAATCACTGTTGACTGGGTTTGTCTGTGATGATGTTTCCAGAAATGTTCAGATGAGGCTTGAAGAACCTCCAGGGTATGGGCATTACCATTCTGTCCCATGGACCTTCTTCCATGACATAAACAGGATGAAAGAATACATGTTTAGGAAACCAACCCTCAAGAAAATACTCGAAGCAGTTCAAAGGACAGAGGAAAGGAAGTGGCTATCCCCAAGTTCCAAGAGAGCAATTAATGAAAGTATAGTCCCAGAAATAGAAACATAGACCAAAAATGCAAACAGAAAATAAACTGAAGGGAAGCAATATACATATCTCAATATTAATCCTAAATACCAATGGTCTAAACTCTCCAATCAAGAGACACAGACTGGGAGGATGGATTAAGAAACTGAATTCATCTTTCTATTGCCTATAAGAAACATGCCTCACCTTCAAGGACAGGCACCATCTTAAGGAGAAAGGATGGAAAAAATATTTCAAGCAAATGGCACCAAAAACAAGCAAGAGTTGCTATTTTAATATCAGAGAAAACAGATTTCAAAGTAAAACTAATCAGAATAAATGAAGAGGGTCACTACAACCTTATCAAAGGATCAATCAACCATGAAGATCTCACAATAATATATATATATAATATATATATAATAT